>JAHDVE020008341.1:0-97486 GCA_022606495.2 Halesus radiatus
GAGAGGGGAGGTTAGTGAGTATGTGGGTCCATATACTTTATGCGAGACCAGGCAGTAGAGTTGGCATTGCGTCTGGGTCCCACCCAGGTGTCGTCAGTTCGAATTCTTGGGATAAGTCCTCCATTACGACACAGGCAACATCTTACGCTTACTGTGATGGTAGTAGGAGATTTCAAAATATTGTCAGGTTATTTGTAACCCCGGAATGTTTGTTATTCTGAAATAAAAATATAAACATACACGTAAAAGAGTACAAATTATCTAATATACTGTTAGATGGATTTATTACTATTTTTTTATTGTTTATTTATTTGTTTTTTGTTTTTGTTTTTGTTCGTTATTTATGTATTTATTTTGATTTTTTTTTTTTTTTTGTTTTTTTTTTTATATGAATAGCGCACAAGAGTCCCAACTGCTCCCAACCGTATGGAGCCAGTGAGACTATGACATTCCCAATTGGGGAATGTTGTGAGGCTGAAGGTATTGGGGAGGGGAAAGAGAAGGGGAAGAGGGAGATGGGGAAATACTTGGCTATTCAGATCTGGTCACCAAACACGGCTAAAAGCCATTTCAAGCAACGTTTCAATTCTGAATGGTGGTCTTTCACCAGGGCGATACTGAGAGTATCTTCCACTCTGGAACATGTGCAATTATACTATATATTATTTTTATTTAATTAATCGTGAAACAACACAAATTAATTAAATTAAATTTACTTGCGCACGCCGGGATTTGAACCCGCGACCTTCGGATTCGTAGTCGAGAGCCTATTATTCTATTACTACCGTCGTTATTATTTTATTACTATTTTTTATTATTTTTTATTTACTTATTTTTTTATTTATTAGTATTTTTATATTTATTTATTACTCTTATCATTTAATTTTTTTTTGTATTTATTTATTTACTTTAAAAAAAAAATTGTATCCGTGTATGTATTTAAATATTTATTTACTTATCCTGGATTTTGAAATCGGATATTATTGTTATTAAATTCTACTCGTATTTTAATTGGTTAATATAGTGACAGCTGCTTTACACAATAATTATTAATAATTAATATTATTAATGATTAATATTATTAATGATTAATAAATATTATTAATAATTAATATTATTAACTCACCTATTTATCTATTTGATAAAGTGACAAGATAACCCTTGATATTCCCTACCATTCATTACACTAAATATTTCACACATCTTAGTTGTGTTTTTATCTCTCTAACAAACGTGTCCAATTACAGATCAGTATTTTTTGTTGAAAAATCAATAATTAATGGCGGGTTTTCGGAGAATTTAACGCTACGTCAAAATTTCAAAATTAATATTAAAGTTCTCCGGAAGTTCTATTCCATTTCTGTTTTAATTAAATTACGGGTCAGTTGTTCTGTAGTACTTAAATAATAACAGAAATTGAGTAGAGCTTTCACAGAACTTGAATATTAACTTAGAAATTCTGACGAATCCTTCAGGTTTCTTGAAAAACCCAACTGTTCGAAATAATAATAATAATTATTATTATTTATTTATTCCAGAATGTGGGGAGGTTAGTGCAGTCCCACACATCCCATAAAGTATACAAATAACATAAATAATATATTCATTTTTTAATTATTAATTATTTTTATTGAGATCTAAATACCTTATTATAATATTCAATCATTGTAGAAAATAATATTAACATAACCTTAATGAAACAAGGCAAATGGGGCAACTTCTTAACCAACTTAGCTAATGAAACCAGTTCAATTTATGTCATCTTCTTCGATATCATATCTCAAATTCAAGATTTTGTCAATATTATTCTTCATTTTTAATCCCATATTATTGGCAGCTATCTTTATAATGATTACAAAGGCAGAGATAGGCAGAGGACTTGGGTTTGAGTCCCCGATGCGACTGAAATCTTTTTTATTTTCTGTCGTTTTTTTTCCGTTTTCATCCTTCATTTAGGTTATGTTAATATTATTTTCTACAGTGATAAAATAATATATATTAATAAAAATGGAAATATAAAGAGAATACAATAGATGTCAGTGAATTAAATTAAACAGTCCATAATATGCAATTATTAAAGAACGTTCGTTATTTTAACGCGTCGGAAATATTTCATGCCACAAAATGAGATAAGACTATCTCTAATTCAGAATTTTTCAATTAAAAGATCAACACGAAAAAATGTCGGAAAATAATGTGAAATCTACTGATATTCGAAATACTTTCTGTTCCATTCAAATTTTAAAATAAGGTAAAATACATATTTGACAAATCAAAACATTTTTCACCAATAAAATGAAGACATAATTTGTCTCGACCCCATCTATTGAGGGATTTAGCCGTTACAAGCCTTCCTCATACTAATAAAGTTGGTTGTTTACAGGTGAAATATAATAAAAAACAGTAATTATTGAATGAAACACTAGTATATATTGATTAACTTGGCGGGTTTGCGATAAGCTGACGTAGCTCAACGGTAGAGCATCTGACCGGCAATCAGAAGGGTGCAGGTTCGAGTCCTGTCGGCGACATTTATCTTTTCTCGGAAGGGTTTTTTCAATTTGGATGAGTGTTTCAGGCTAATAATTATTGTTTATAAAAATAATTGTTAAAATACATGTGTTTATGCTCTGATTACATTTTTGAACCCAGGAACTCTAGGTTCAGAGGTCATAGATCAAGCCCTTCCAAACTTCCTTCCCAAACCTGTATTTTACCCACCTCATTTCCCTACCCACTACCTTCAGCCTCTCAACAATATATTACATATCCCATTGATCTCTTTTGTTGTATTATTAATAATATTAATGGATATTGCAAAATTTTTGTTCGTATATTTTTTTTAATAATTTTTCTCATAGCAGCCTCTTTATCTGAAGGGATAACGGGTTTAAAAGGTAACTTACCCTTCATATCGCAATGATGAAGTGTCAATTTCCGTTGGGTTCTGACAACGTTTTAGAACGGGCTTCCCTAGTTACACTATATAATTCAACGTGAATCGTTATTAGGCGGTTATCACTGGACAGGCCATCTAAAACACAATGTACATTACGTAATGATTATTGGATCATCGCGTTGGCAATTTATAAAACAATTTCGGTCAAATCGCTTCACATTTCTAAAGCCTTGTAATTTATGAATAACCCTCAAATAAAACGAACAATTACTATTTATTACTACTTCGTACATCAGTTTTTGTGATTAGTATGCAAAGTGAGGAACTCCAGTCAACTTTAAGTACAGTAGCGGGCATAAAAATGTGTTCAGTCTTAAAATATTTGAAATAATAATTACTTCTAACTAACTAACCATCACGCCGTTTCCCCGCAGGGGTAGGCAGACAGGACGGACCGCCAAACAACTCGGTCTGGCATACGCTTCATTCTTCTTTCACATTAATACATCGTCTCATACATACTCTGCTGCTATTTTGACGTGTGACATGACCCGACTCACGTATTTGATTCACTTGATCGCGCCATGTCTTCCCCGGGAATCTCCAGCTTCTTCTTCTAAAATATAACTAACAATCACGCCGTTTCGGCAGAGAAGACGGACCGCCAAGCAACTCGATCTTGGCATACACTTTTTGGTTCATTCACATTCATTTGTCGTCTCATATATTCTCTTCTATTATTCCGACTTCTGACATGACCCGACTCAAGTATTTGATTCACTTGATTGTCCCATATCTTCCTCGGTCGTCCCCGGCTTCTTCTTCAATGTATTATTGTATTCTTTACGAATCTAAGTATTATTCAAACGATCATACATGGTTTTACCACACATTCATCTCAGAGATCTCATTTCTATTGCATTCAGTTTACTTTCATCCTTCTTCTGCCAATTCCATGCCTCACTGCCACACATCAGGGTTCTAATAAAGATAAAAGGGAGAAATTTTACAATTCTGGGATATGCACGATCAACTGCGGAGATTGCCCGGCATATTAAATAGGCCAAACGAACAGCCTTCCACATCAGAATAAGAGAACATTTTTCAAGCTGGGAAAACAATAAAGAGGACCCGTCGAACGTGGCTAACCTTCTACTAGAAAACACAATTCGTTTCATAAAGACACAGATGTTATAATATTACAGATGTTACAATAAGACAAATTAGAGATTAATAAACTAATAAGTAAAGTAGAAGAAAAGTACGTATTGAATAATCAATTAGAGAAGAAGGCTGTGTCTCCTCTGATATATCCATTATAGTGTAACCTTACCTGTATAAATTAATAGTATCTAACATATGAATGTAAATAGGAAGCACATAATAAAATACCAGGGTAAAATGTAACTGGTAATTTTGTCGCAGACATCCAAGGCGAACTCTAAGAAGGATATTACCCGGATGTGTACCTATTTTAACATAATAAAATATTTTAAAGACCCATTAAAATGTACCTGATTACCCGTATTTCATGTAACTACAGGACTAAAACTGCTATAAAATTCATTTTAGCAAACAAAACGGAAATCACAGCGAAAAAACAAAACCAGAAACAATCATTTGTTCAAATAAAAGCTGACACGAATGACAATATGTAATTTTTTAAAACCCACACATTCAGTAAACAAACACAATGTAATCCGTCTTCCAGAGGGCAAGAAACCAGTCGAAAGTTGTTTTTAAAAACATAATAGTAAACATTACCATTTCGAGTCATAAATAAAATTAAAAAAAACAATATTAGAAAGCAGGGGAATTCACTCCTGACATCGACGCTATACGAGTATATACAATAGATTTAGTTTTAATTGTGCTTGTCTGACGATGCCCATGATAGTGTGAAACTGGTCCGGCTGAAAATAAATAAGTGAAGAAAAGTTACAAAGATTTTTTAATTTAAAATAATAAATTATTCCGGGCTGTCTGCAGAGGTTGTGCAATGCAATGTAGTCTATATAGGCATTGTAGTATACCATTAAATGTAAAACATAAAAAAATTAAGGAAATAAATTTTCATTATGCACACACGACATGAAAAGAAAAAGTTTTATAAGAACATATATAAAATAAAATAATAACAAGACCAAGAAAAGTTATTGTGTTTAATTCGTAGAAATCTTTTTTTTTTTTTTTAATTAATGTAAATCAAATTTTATAATGTCATCATTAAGTTCTTCTAGTATTTTTAGTTTTTATTATTACTTGAACAATTAGAAATTAATAAACGAACGAATGATCCTAATATAAAATTAATTAATAAAGTCAGGAAAATTACATCATCACCGCTTCTCAGTATGTTCACATTATCAAAACAATATAACCCATTTAAATAAATCAATTAAGAAAAAAATATCATCTAAATATGAGGAAACACATTATAAATGTGAAAATCTCACATAGAATAAAGGATTTTAATTATTTTCGGTCTTACTGGTAATAAATCATTATTTTTTCAAAACCCGACCAAATTAGAATGGGGGGGAGTAAATAAAATCATATAAATAACCTGTCACAATGTGGATCTATCTCAGTTTGAAAATGGCCTTGAACGGTGAAACAGCTGTCAGAATAATAAAAACTAAAAATACTCGCATAACTTAATTATTAAATTTGATTTAGATTGAAATAAAAAAAGGAAGAAAAATGATATTCATATTTGCAGGTTCTTCTCGTGGAGGCTTTTTGGAGGCATCCTTTTTTGTAAAGGGGCCTTAAACCATCCGATTGCAGCTTTTATCGTAATGCTTCGGGAATTTAGTAGCTTGAATCGGGAGTTAGTCTATTTATGCCTCATTGTAGCATGCAGGTTACTCTGCCTGATGTGAATATTTCGCTGGCATCGCAAGACCTCGGTAGCCGAAACAATTGCCTATAGGCGTTATTGTATTGAACTTTTATGGCATTCCACTGTGCTTGGGTATAGTGAATTCACAGGTCTGTCGTGAAAATGTTGGTAAAGTATGCATTGAATAGTATTCTCCCGAAAGGGCTGATGCATCTTTAGAGCCTCCTCGCTAGCATACCTGCTCGCATGTTGATGGCCTGTTTTTGACGGTTAATGTCGGATCCATCCTTGAGATCTGCGGTGATGTGATGTGATAGCTTGATACCTTTCACTATTTATTATAATGAAACGTGCTTTTAACAGGATCTATACCATTTTTATAACTTACAGATCTAATAATAACAGGATGTAAATTGTTGGGGAAGTAAGATGTAAAATTATGATAATAAACGGATGTTTTCAAAAGTTTTGGCGTACCAAATGTAATATAAATATATGCCAAAATACAGTTTTTAACAGTAACTCGACACAGATATATCATCTTTGGGGATGCTGTGTGGGGGATCTTTTATGGGATAGGAAGGAGTGAGTGGTTCTAGGCGTTTGGCGTGTTTCCCGACTGTACACCGGTGCCGAAGGAATCAATGACGCTAGTTCCTTAGAGCATATACCATTGAAATACCGGTAGAACAAGGACAGCATTCCCACCTGACGTCTGTGCTCCAAAGATTGTAATACGTTTGTTAAGATAGGAGAATCTATCAAACGAACTACCTGTTTCTAGAGAGTCAAAGATTGTTTCTGATATTTTGAGGTTCCCGACCAGACGGAACTGCCAAATTCTACAGTGGGGCGCACTTGCGATTTGTGCAGGGTCAGCAGTTGTGTACTATTAAAGTATCTGTGGGATCTGTACAGTACGCCCAGCTTCTGAGAGGCTAACTTTACTCTGGCTTCGATAGAACCCCCATACCTGAACTGATCACTCAGGGTTGCACCATGAATGAAACTATTCAAAAATACGATACCCCCACTACACCACGTATTCATGACACTAGATCTAATCATTATGACAAAAAAATCCACTTTAAAACAAAAAAAAACCACATTATCCTCCCCCAGATATAAAACGAGTAGAAAATTTTAATTAGTACAATTCCAGAATTAAAGTCTGGCTGAAAGAGGCCAATGGAATAACATTAAAAACAGCACTAAACGACATAAAAAATGTATCTACCTAGATGACATTAAATCAAATAACACTAGTTTGCCTTTGCACAGAACCCCATAGGAAGGAGGACTAAAAAAAGTGATCAAATAGTTTATTTATTTATAATTTTTTTTTATTATTATTTTTATTTTTTTATTAAATATTATTATTATTTTTTTTTTTTTACTATATTATATACGCCTTATATGGGCATTAACATATTTTGTTAATTACAGGTGCAAAATACATCACAGTTATAAAATATTTATACCTATTATTTCATTTGTCCCACGAACAAATTCAGGAATAACATAGTGTAAGTACCATTCCAAATAATTAGCTGCAGAGGCGAATATTCCAAACATACCTCACATTCACTGATACTTATACTCTAGACACATATCACAATAGTTGTTGGGGATGTATGCAATAATCGTCTGTTTGTATTTGTATTCCGAGTAGTTGAACATATCTACTATGTCTGAAAAAGTATTGCCTTCTGCGAGAAGTCTGCGTACAATTATAATAATATAGAAATTAATAAAGCATTTTGTATTTTAAACGGTTATTCTTTAAATATTTTTATACTCAGGCCATATTTTGTATTTTCTCATGCGTATTTATTATAACCGCTGGTAAAAAAAAAAAAATAAGTCAAAATACATAAATAAATCAAAGATTCTGATGTTTTATAAATGAACTGATATTTTATGGATAACATTTCCATGTACGCTACTGTACATATCGTCGGTCATCAATGCCAAAGTCGCGAATTTACAAAACCATTATTTCGAGATATTGATGTTTGTGGTATTTGAACTGGTATCAACATTAACGGTACATTCTCACATTAATAGTAAAGGTAAACGCATACATAATTTAGAAGCCTTCTAAATCAAGAAATCCCTTAATAATAATGAGTCTAGTATTATTAACAATGAAAAAAACTTAACTTACAGCCCCATTTTAAATATGTTTCCTTTCACCCCTCCCTCAATCTCCATCTCTTCCCTAGTCACGCCCCCACCCTCGCTGTGACACCTATTATGTTCTGCCATAGTTTTGTAATATTTTTAAGTATATACTTTGCCCTGACAATGGAACGGTTGTTCCGAAACCGATAGGCGTGATAAATAAATGTGGTTAAAACAAAGTTTCATTGTTTCATTTGATTATTATCATATTTGTTTTGTTTTTTTCTGGAGTGTGATAAAACGGGTTGTAAACGAGGTTCGCACGAGACTTGAGGAAAGCAACATTCGCTAATAAAGGCTAACGGATCGAGGCTGTTTTCTTTTAACTTTCCTAGTCAACATAATATTGGATCAAATCAAAATATCGAATATACACCGATTGACCATGACATAGAGTATAGCAGAGAAACTCTCCGCTTACAAAGAACTTTTAAAAACGTATAATTTTAATTTGATTTAAATCAATTCAACTATCACACGTTTGTACCACGTTCCACGGCGGCTGAAAACATGCGTGTCATCGCGTAGATTTGATTTAGTTAATCTATTCGTAAATTTATTCCAAATGATTTATTCATGCGTTGTTTAACTTTTTCTATGTTGTTTTTGTATTGGACTGTAATGAGTATATTTATTTTCAATAATTTTAATTTTATGATATAAATCAATGTGTTTTTTTTTAGTACAGCTATATTTATATAACTTTTTTTGTTTTCTATATTAAATAATGCAAAGAGTACTACACACATGTTATAATGTTAACAAAATAGATTATTTTATCTCTATATGGAAATGGACTAGTTGCTACAACACGGCCCAAGTAGGGAACAATAGAAATGTAAATAAATATTAATTACATAATTATACAAAACGACTGAAAAATCATATCAGTATCACCCTGGTGAAATACCGATTTTCAGAATCGAAACGCTCTTTTTTAAGTTTGAACCCCTTTACGTGTTTTTTTTTGCTAGATTTTAATAGTCAGTTACTTCTCAATATTCCTCTTCACATCCTCAATCCTCTTTCTCACTTCCGTCAGCTCCACAGCGCTTCCCAAATTGTGATGCTATAGTTCCACTACCCCTGGACAGTTACGACTACAGTGCAGTATCGGATGAAAATATTGTCGATAGTTTATTAACGATTTTCTGAGAAGTAAACATAATAACTGGATACCGTTTTTTTTCAATTCAAAACAGCATAAACCCTCTCACGGGGAGTTCTGGTGTTATGATTTTGTATTTATTTATTTATGAATAAACTAGCTACTAGCTGATGTGTACCCGGCCTTACTCTGGGTTTTCTTTTTTTAATAAATTACGAAGTTGTGAATTTTTGCTTGTTGTTTGGGTGCCATAATTGATTTGACAATGACAGTAATGCCTTGTGATTACTATTACTATCCCCAAACAAATAAAGAAAGGAACATTCATTTGAAAATTTTATTTCTCTAGAAACAAATATTTTTTCAAATCATATCTAAATAATAAAGTTTTTAAGTGAAAATAAAAAGTTTTGTTTTCCATTTCGAAAATATTCTACCGAAACAAACCTTATTTTGAATATGTATTCTGTAGCTAACAAGACTGGTATAATTATGGGCTAACCTCTATACAACGTGACGGGTTCAATATTTTTCATACTAATTTTAAAACGTTATGGCAACAGTTTTACACATTGGATTTCACTCATACTCCTCTCTAAACCTTCCCGGTACTAATAAAAACAAATGTTCAGCGAAACTAGTATAGTAATTTTCAATAAAATCGAGGACACACAAACAAATACTCATTGTTATACATGTATATATATATATTGATAATGACGCCACAAAGTGACTACAAATCTATTGAAGATTTTTTTTTAAATTTATTGAACTTTCATGGTGCTTTCACAGACATAATACATATCGTGCAATAATAGGGAGTAGGTTAGTTATTTAAACATTACAAAATTATAGTTTTATAGATTTACGGCCGTTCTTCCTAATTCTACTGAGCGAAGTTTTGCCTCAACACTGTTCAAATGGACAAATACGCTCTTCCCAACGAAATTCTTGATCGAATTTACGATCAATTTAGGATATCGATTTTTGCCGATTAAGTTCCCCTCAACAAAAGACCAGTTATAAAAAGTGTCAACAGGGTAAACAAACGTCACCGAAATGTCACATGTCCCTCTACACAGCATCCCCAAAGATGATATAGGCCTTGAGGGAAATTATTTCCTCCTTGGTCTCCTGTGTGGAGTTACTGTAAAAAAAAAAGTCATTATTAGTATGTTTCCGTTTTCGAATGTCACAACATGTTTTTTGTATGTTTTAAATAAAACTGAAGAGAACCCAACTTATTTAAATTATTATATGCTACGTTTTGTCGTATTTTTTCACTCATAGAGAAACAAATGTGCGAAACGAATAATGTGCTTTGCAGCATTATCAATAGTCAAGCTAACACTTCATTTTCAATGTATTTTTAACACAAACGTATATTAAGTATAAAATGTTGGTTTATGTATTAGTTTTTAAAACAAATGATATGTTTTCATAATAAATACAATTTTAACCCATCTACGAGTATGTTTAGTTTACATTGAAAGTTTTTACTTTGTTCTCACTTTATTGTTATACAAGTGGACGGCTACTATTTTATCGTGCATGAAAGTGGGTGGATACCTCAATTGACAAAACAGGCGACAAAGCTAATACTCAATAAAACATTTGACTGATTGGTGGCTCAGATTGGTAATTCTAAAAGTTGCGAAAAACGGCCATTAGAACATTTTTTTAATAATACATCGAAAAGGTCTTTATAGGTATTGATAGTTCAGTGGAGACGTGATAGTGGTTAGTGGTATAGATAGTTTTTGCTGTGGTTGTCACAGTGGAAAAGATGGTGGAATTGAATACATCTAACAGGGACACGCTTATTTATAGAACTTAAAATTTGAGGGCAGCCCATGAAGTTATTCAGTAATTTAAAAGGTGTGAGAAGTCCAAAATGCCGATATAATAATATGATTAATGCTGAGTCTTTTCTATCTAAAATTAATGGGTCAACGCAAGTATTTGAATCTTACAAAGTCATTTGTATTACAATTCATAGAAACGGGAGAAAACCCCATTATGTTTGTACGAGACATGTAGGACCCGCACAAGAAAAAGAGTGTAAATATTTACGCACCAGCACACAAGGACGCACGACTATTGTGATTTTCGAGTCTTCCTGAGAAAGGCGTTTGGTAGTTTCCCAATGGAGATGTTGTGGCTCGGAGCGTGTTTGACTTATGGCACCAGCCAGTACGGTCGGTCGCTGAGGTAGCGGGTGGTGACATCAGCGGTTGCTGAGTGTAGAAGACTGTTCTTGCCTGGTCCAAGTATCCAAGGAAGGATATGTTATCCATTCTGTGGTTGGAGTGAAAAGAAGCACACACCGCGGTGCGTACGCTTTTTATAAAGCGCGCGGTGCCGCCAAACATTATGTGCACGTGTTATGAAATCTCGGCTCCTAATTGCGTTTGTAGTGGCCCTTGGCTCGGTGTTTTGAAATACCAGCTTGGTTATTGCACGTGTTGTGCAATAATTTATATTGGGTTAAAAAAAATATGTTTTATCTGTTTAAATTAATTCACTCTGTAGATACGTTCGATACATTGTTTGTATATTCAATTCGAAATGTTACATTTTTTATTTGTTCAATCCTGCGTTTATATTAATCTCCGTTTTGAGAATCGAACCCAAATATAAACATGTAAAGTGGGTACATAATCACAGTAAAAAAGCAACTCTATAACTTACTAGACTCTTCAACATGAGGTCCTTTTTACTACAGTAAGGATCTATCTCATATATTCTACATCTGTTAACCGCTTACCCGTGTTCTCTTTATTACAAAATAAAATATAATATAATTCTGTTTGTTGATAATAAATCATTGGCTTTCATCATCAAATAACGCAATACAAATTCATCATTTCTTATTGCTGACTTTATATTCTTTTGATCTTTGATTTTCTTATAATAATGTATCGGAAGTTATTTTCTCTCTGTGAAGATAAGATATATGGGAAAAATAAATTGAAAATCAAAGAACGTGAGTTAGAATAAAAAGAAAATTTTCTCATGTTTTTACGTGTTAGATTTTTTTTTACTTTGTCACAAATTAATAAGAAGTGTATATTTTTCATGGGAAACCAAGTTTTTATGATTACAAAATATATTTTAAATGGTTTTTGAATCCTTTTGCATAAAAATCATGCGTGAATACTGGCGGAGTCGATGAGACTGTGGCATTTCCGATTAGGGTATGTCGTGATATGGTAAAGAGGAAGGTGGACAAGTCCCTGACTATTCATATCGTGTCACCAAATACGGCTAAAGCCATTTAAAGCAACGTTTCTTTTCTAAATTATGGACTTTCACCAGGGCGATATTTAGAGTATCTACCACTCTGGAACGTACCGCAAGTAGTTATACTGTATACAATAAACAAATATATATATATTTTTTTTTTATATGAATTGAACTCCAGACGGTTAAGAGCAGCTGGGACTCTTGTGCGGTAAGTGTCCCAACTGCCCCCAACCGTCTGGAGCCAGTGATACTATGGCATCCCCAATTTGGAAAATGTTGTCAGGCTGAAGATATTGGGGAGGGGAAGGAGAATGGGAAAAGAAGGTGTGGAAATACCTGGCTTTTCAAATATGGTCACCAAACACGGTTAAACCCAATTCAAGCAACGTCATTGGTCTTTCACCAGGGCGATACTGAGAGTATCTTCCACTCTGGAACGTGCGCAAATATAGTATATGTTATTTTTAAATGAATTAACTGTGAAACAACACAAATTGATTAAATAAAATTTACTTGCGCACGCCGGGATTTGAACCCGCAACCTTCGGATTCGTAGTCGAGAACCTTACCCCTCGACCATGGAGGCCGTCAAATTTCGTATGAATTAAAGTTTAAGAATAGAAACATTCAGAAGAGGTAATGGGCTATTCACATCCGATTACTAAACACGGTTAAGCTATGATTTAGTGCAGTACTAGAAGCCAGTCGAAATCGATAAAGTACTTCCTCGTTACTTCGTCTATCTTTCTTTCCCCTCCCCACTCCTTTCAGCCTCATAACAAATTCTGAATTAAGGATGCCATAGTACCACTGACGCCGGACAGTTGAGACTCTTGTGCAGTATTTACTTTTTAAAAACGTTGTCAAATAACATCAGTAAGAGATTTTTCAGAGAAATGTGATATCTGTTTGCTAATGTTTTTGTTTAGTTTTCACGAGTGAATTCTTCGGCGGGGATCGCCATAACATTTTTCCGTACAACAAAACAGCACGGGACGATGTGTATGCATGTAAACGAAGTAAGCAGTGTCAATTAACAAATAGTTGTGGAGGTACACCGTGTCTGCTTACTTACCCCTACGGAAATGGTGTGACGGTTGTACTAACTAGAACTTAATATTTTGGTTCTTCTATCGAGGAATAGGTACCCTTGAGTCTGCAGAAACGGGCGGTCCGTTCGATAGATTCGCCTATCTTAATCTTTAGAACAATTAAAAAGTTTAGAATATTAAAAAAATTAAAAAACTAAAAGCCTGTTTCTTTTTCTAAAAAAAAATTTGACGTAGAGCTCTTTGCCCTTGCAATATTTATACTGTTTTTCAGTCTGGAATTTTTCACAGCGTCATTTAGAAAGTCATGAAATTGGAAAAGTTACTTTTCGGAGCCTAAAGAAATATTTAAATTTGTTTTTGACTAGACGTACTACACATTTCAAATTGCTTAGCTAAGCTTGCCGGTTAGTTCTTACCTGAAGTCACAAACAGAATAAGTAAAAAATAAAAATCCACGCATCGGTGCACAATTGCGTCCACAGCCAGCAACACTGTATATAACTAAATGTATAAAATAAAATGTATACATCTATTGAAAATGTTATAAATATTCTCCAGTGCAAAAAATTATAAATATTTCTAATAAATACCAACTCTTCTTCTGCCACCAATCTTCTAATAAATGTAACATTAATAGAAAAGGAGGATAAAATAGTATTTGTAAAAATATCATCTGTATACTGAAAACTGTGTTCATCTGAAGCGACCTGCCAGGTAAGTATGTTTTTTCTGTATCTGTCTGTACATAATTAGATAAATAATAGGAAGTAATATTTGTACAGCACCCTTGTGGTGATTTTTAGCAAAAACGGCGCTATACAAAACATCCGATAAGGAACTCCAGTGAAAAATATAATGACTTTAAAAATATATATTCATATAGATCAGCAAACGATGATTCTGTATATATACCATTCATTATATATATATACGAGTATGTAGAATTTATAAATCGTTATTTAAAAGTGAATAAAAAATCGGCTCATCCAAACACCTTATTCTTGTCGGTTCCGTTGTATTTGGAACATCTGACGTCACGTGAGAATTCTGTTTTTGGATAAGTGTGAACATTTTTATTCTTGGTTTTATTTGTGTTTAAAACATGTATTCTTTTAGGTATGGCAAAATTTTAACTTAATTTGGTTGACTTTAAGCTCTATAATTGTTGTTCAATATAAACAACTATTATTCACGAAAGAAATTAGAGTATTCATAATCAAACCAATTATCAATACGGTTATTATGATAATGTTAATGCTCAATACTATTATTATTCTTCGAGATGAAGTTTCTAAAAAGGTAAATAAGTTTTTTACTTGTGGTTTACCATGAACGATTATGTACAATAAAGCTTGTCATTCTTTTGACATTTGACATTCTAACCTCAAAATTGATCAAAACAGACCGGCCATAGATTTTGAGCGTTTTGGGGGCCTTTGAAACTTTGAAAATTCTTTTAACCATGAAAACTAACTTACTACTAAAAAAAAAACGAAATATACTGATTTAAGTTTGAACGTCAATATTGATATAAAAAAAATAGAAAAAATTGGACCGGAACTCCTCATTAAATTAATAAATTTATATATAATTATTTTCCAGTTTCCGGGTACACATGGCAAGTAAAAGCGAATACGATTGTCACGCTTAACTTTGGTAAGTAAAAACTGTTAAAACCATAGCAAAGAGAACACAACCCTTTTTGCAAACCTCAAAAATTACAATATTTTATAAAAGCTCTCAACGGAAGCCTTTTAATCTTCTCCGTGAAATTTCAGGGTATGAGATTAAAATGCAAAATATCTGTACAGAATTCGCGGTGATTTGATTTTTTTTTATCTTTCAACACTATTAATTACCCCCTTTCGGCAATGTACAAGAATCCAAACCACATACAGAGCCTGGTAGTAAAACTTACGTTGTTATGAACTGGGATACTTAAAGAGGTTAGGTCAGGTAGGCAATTGAAATATATTCAATGTTTTTATTGTAGTAATGTGTGGACCCTCAGTAGTCTATTGTTAGAATCCTTTACATTTGCAACATCGTTCGATAAATTGCAGGGTTCGATACCCGGAGGCACAAATATTTTCTATATATTAATTGTTTTTATGTTTAATTCGTAAAACTCCGTTTAATTTATTTAAACCTCAACTAGATTCAAAGAACATATACGATGTTATAAAAATAAAAGCACTCCTTCAAAATTCGCAGAATATCTCTTAGTAAACAATCAAGTCCCGTTTGACAACAACAAACCTAAACCCTTACATATAGAAAGAAAGGGGTCTTAGATTAAATTTACTTGAACAACTATAAATTAATAAACGAACGAATGATCCTAATATAACATTAATTAATAATGTAAGGAAAATTATATATTCACCGCTTCTCAGTATGTTCACATTATCAAAACAATATAACACATTTTAATAAATCAATTAGGAAAACATTATCATTTAAATACGAGGAAACACATTATAAATGTAAAAACCTAACAGAAATCAGAATTTTAATTGTTTTCTAACTAAATCGGTATTACCGATAATAAATCATTATTATTTTTAAAAACCCGTCCAAATTGGAATGGGGTGGGAGTGAATAAAATCATATAAATAAGTCGTCACAATGTGGATTAACCGAAGATGGCCTTAAACGCCGAAATAGCTGTCACAATAATAAAAAAAAACTTAAAATGCTCGCAGAACTTAATAATATATTATTAAATTAAAAAAATTACATACTCGTATATATATTTTTTCTACATATTCATAGCGATGAATTTATGGATATGTAATTATTTTTATGTTTCCATATAATCCCATCGTAAATTTATCGAAAAGCGACATTATTAAAAAAATCACTAAATTTGTGGATCAATTTCAACTTGTGGTCGGGAAATCAATATCAATTTTTAATTATTATTTATTTTTATTGAGATTTCAGATCCTCATCGTATCCCTGTTTCTGTCCTTTTGTCCGGTTTCATCTTTCATTTATGTTATGTTAATATTATTTTCTTCGATGATTAAATAAATATCAGTTCTCGGGTACTGCGGGGACTAAACCAATTCAAATTTTGGATTTTGTAGCAATTTATATGGACTTGATTCCATCGGAAAATCTCCTAAAAGCGAAGATTTGTGGAAACCTTTAACGTTGAGGTCAGGAATAAAGACACAAATATCTCAAAACTGGATGTATTTTTGGATTTGTAATTAGTTTGATGGTTTCAACACAATTCCATCGGAAATTCCTGTAAAAGCATATTTAACATGTAATTAATATCTAGTGCATCTGCGCATCCTCTCAGGGTTACATGATAATTCAACACGGTTATGAATCGGCACACGTTTTAGAAGTGACGTAGAGTCGTTAAAACTACGAAAAAAAACTCTCTCTAAAACCATTTTTTTTTATATGAATACCACACAAGAGTCCCAACTGCTCCCAACCGTCTGGAGCCAGTGAGACTATGGCATCCCCACTTAGGGAATGTTGTGAGGCTGAAGGTATTGGGCACGGGAAGAAGAAGGGGAAGAGGAAGGTGGGGAAATCTCTGGCCATTCAGATCTGGTCATCAAACACGCCTAAAAGCCATTTCAAGCAACGTTTCAATTCTGAATGGTGGTCTTTCACCAGGGCGATACTGAAAGTATCTTCCACTTTGGAAAGTGTGCAAATATACTGTATATTATTTTTCAATGAATTAATTATGAAACAGCACAAATTAATTAAATAAAATTTACTTGCGCGAGCCGGGATTTGAACCGCGACCATCGGATTCGTAGTCGGGAGCCTTACCTCTCGATCATGAAGGCCGTCAAAAAAAATTTTTTTTTTCAAATGAAACAATTAAACCTTGTTTTAAACACATTTATTTTTCAGGCAACCGTTCCATAATATATTACAAAATTATGGTAGAACATACATAATAAGTGTAACAGTGGGGGTGGGGGCGTGACTAGAGATTAGTAAAGAGTGGGGGAAGGGATAGAGATTGAGGGAGGGGTGAAAGGAAACATTTTTAAAATGAGGCGGTAAAATAGTTTTTTTTTATTGTTAATAATAGATTCATTATTATTAAGGGATTTCTTAATTTCCAAGGCTTCTAAATTATCTAAGCGTTTACCTTTATTGATCCCCGTATTTTTATCAAAACTATGATTGTTTGAAATAATATGATTGACGAATTGGTAAAATTTTAAGACATCTTTCGTGTTTTTTGATTCTAATGTCGAAATTACGGCGTGTTTTTCCAATATGAAATGAGGAACAGTCGTTACAATTCAGTTTATACTCGTATATACCGGAGTGAGTCAATTTATGGTCTTTATGTTTGGTGTTCCTAAAAAAATTTCCAAGATTATTCCTTGTATAAGAATTTTTTTTAAATTAAAATGACTATTTTTGACTAGCCTTATCCAGTGGGAACACAATGAGACCGCTCGCACCAGCTCACTGCCACCCCAGACAGAGCAGTGACCCCTCGGAACTCGTCAACGTCTCGTCTACGCCCCACCCTGTCCTGTACTTCTATAACTCCATCTATAACTTGTAATACAAATGGCTTTGCGAGATTTAAATAGTTGCGTCGATCCGTTAGTTTTAAACAGAAAATACTAAACATCTGACCATTCCAAGCATGGGGTAAGCAGACGGGATGTACCGGCACAACTCCGTGGTTGACACTGCTTACTTCGTTAACACGCATACACGTGGTCTCGTGCTTTTTTGTTGCAATGGCAAATGTTTTGGCGATCCCGGCCGAGTAAAATATTATCAAATAGATATCACATCAATATTCTTCTAAAAAATCTCTCACTGCTTGTATTTGGTAACGTTTTTTTAAAGTAATTACTGCACAAGAGTACAAACTGTCCGGAGCCAGTGGTACTATTGGATCCTCAATTTAGAATTATTCAAAAAGCTGAAAGAAAATGGGAAATAGAGAAGAGGTAAGCGGGTACCTTATCGATTACAACTGCCTTCTAATATTGCACTTAATCATAGTTCTAGACGTGTTTAGTAATCAGATTTGAGTAGCTGGTATCTCTACTTCTGAACGTTCCTCTTCTCCATCTCCTTCTCTTCTCAGCTTCCGTCAACCCTCGACAATCCCTGAATTATGGATGCCATAGTCTCACATGCTTCCAACATTTTGGACATTCGTGCGGTAGTCACATGACGTCATTATATGTCCCGTAGCTAAACTGACATAATTTATAAATGTGCCAAACTAAAACGATCGACTTTGCAGGAGTACCAATGTGGATATGCATATAACTGGATCACACATTACAATCTCCACTCTCTAGAAATATGTGATGAGAATCAATAAATTTAATGTATATCTTTTTTACAACCTGAAAATAGGGGGGGAATATGGTAATGGCAAACACATACGGAAAAAACAATTTTGTATCTTCCCCTTCAGATTAAACCTTATAATTCAATATAAAAAACAACTACAAAATTTAATGAAAACCACTCTGCTTTGCCGTCCGGAATTACTAGAACGATACGGGGTAAAGGCGAACATCAGTGTTATCTGTAAAAATTACAACCACACCAATAGTGGTATTAAGAATGAAACGTTGTTTGAGATGGTTTTAGCCATGTTTGGTGATCACATCTGAATTGCCAGATACT
Organism: Halesus radiatus; assembly: GCA_022606495.2. Classification (NCBI taxonomy): domain Eukaryota; kingdom Metazoa; phylum Arthropoda; class Insecta; order Trichoptera; family Limnephilidae; genus Halesus; species Halesus radiatus. The sequence continues at coordinate 18,987 of JAHDVE020008341.1, forward strand.
TTTCTCTTCCCTATCTCCTTCCCTCCTAAATACCTTCAGCCTCACAACATACCCCAGTTGGGGATGCCATAGCCTCACTGGCTACAGACGGTTGGGAGCAGTTGGGACTCTTGTGTTATATCACATAAAAAATAAAAATGTTAATCCACACCATAAAATTTGACTTCGTTTCATACCGTATGCATATGTAGGTAAGTCATAGTTTTTTTGTAAAAAAACTATGACTTACCTTATTATTACTATTCTATAAAAATAACAGAAATACAACAATTTAAGAACATTGCCAATATTGCATAATTTTGAATGAAAATATAATATTTAATCATTGAAGAAGATAATATTAATACATTCCAAATGAACCACGAAACCGAAAAAACAACAGAAAATAAAAAGATTTCAGTCGCATCTGGGGCTCGAACCCAGGACCTCTACCTATCCGGGGAAACCGCTTAACCAACTTAGCTAATGAGACCAGTTCAATTTACACCGATATCATACTTCATGTTTCAAGATTTGTTAATATTATACTCCATTTTAAAATCCCATATTATTGGCTGCTATCCTTATAATTATCGCAAAGTTCTACCCGAACACAATTGCAATCGGAATAGAGTCTCTGATCTACCTACCCGATTTTTATTCATATGAGACATCTATTGACTTATTTTACAAGTCTGGAAAGAAACATTCAATTTATTTTTTATAACTTATTGAAGTTCGTAAACCTCATTGTAATATTTTATTTTCTGTTGTTTTTTCGGTTTCGTGGTTCATTTGCGATGTGTTCATATTATCTTCTTCAATGATTAAAAATTACAATGAGGTTTACAAACTTCAATGAGTTATAAAAAATAAATTGAAAATATAATAAATACAGGTTCTTACCTTCAACTATGCGCGCAACTTCCCTCGATGAAATGCAGCTTGGTGCTGACGACCGAAGCAGCTTTTCATAGCCAGGTTTGCACGCTTGGGAAGGTATCAGAACCTGATCGTTGAAACTTACCCGCTGTTCGGCATTACCCTACTATCCGTTAAGATATTATACGGGACGTGTAGGACCCGCACAAGAAAAATATTGTTTGTCGAGGTGTCCAAGCGAGAAGAACGAAATTAAAGATTCAAGTAGAGTCCAAGCTGAAGCAGTTAGGCAGAGGGTCAGGTGGTGGTGTTGTTCGTTCCACTGCTAAATTGGAAAAGATGTCACATACCACTGTGCGTATGCTATTTATAGCGCGCGTGGCGCGATCGAACATTATGTACTGTTATTGCATATATTGTGAATTTATCGGCTCGGTATTGCATTTGTGGTGCAATCTCGGCTCGGTATTGCATGTGTTATGCAATAATTTGTATTTGGTTATAAAGTTTTTACTGTAAAAAAAAAAAAGGGTATATTATCTGCTTAAATTAATCCACTACAGTAAACACGTTCAATACAGATGTATAATATTGTAATTTATTATTTAGGACTTAAAATTACTGAATAGTTAGGTCAGTGGCTGATTTGGCATCGTGTTTGGGTCTCACCCAGGCGTCGTGAGTTCAATTCCTCGGCTGGTTTAGTCCTACATTTCGACACAAGCAACATATTCCGCTTACTGTTATGGTAGTAGGAGATATTCATTGTCAGGTTATTCATAGCCAGAGAATATTTGTCTTTCTTTTAAAACAAGAATCAAGAACAAGTTTAGCAAAATACAAACTTTAAAATAACCGCATCTAAAATTAATAAAGTTCTCGTAGTAATGGTATTTTTTCTGGGTGTTTTGTGGAGGGCATACCTAACATTACCAATGTAGTAATTTAGTAAAAATATCTAATTGCGGGAGTACGATGCCGATTTGACAGAAAAGTGCACACGTTCTTACAAGAAATATCACTTGATAAAGGTAACATGAAGCTCCGTTCTCACTTAACATATCTTATCTTCTAAAACAGGTGCGCTTTGACACTTCTGCAAGTATATAACAAGAGAGAACCCCAGTGTAAAGTTTCCTGGCAAGGCCCGGTGCACATGAGCGTTAGTAGTTAATGCTGCTTAATCTTCCCGCGCAGAGTGTTTTCCTCAGCCCGTATAAACATGGCTTATCAAGGTGCACTAAAAACACATCTTGCTAGAGCTTTCTGCTTTAAAATCCTAGAGGCAATTACATCGCTAAGCTTCAATGATTTTGTGCTGCAAAGGGATTGGCCCCTACGAAATTAAAAATAACGCATTCTACTCTATTAAAACACACTTCAGTTTATTGCGATATAATACAACAGTTCATAATGTCTTAGCCAGTGGACTTCTTTAGACAACTTTTTGTTTAAATTAAATTCTTATTTGAACATTGTTTCCAATGGAGGACTCCTCTGATCAATTTATATACCATCGTCAAATCTTTAGCGACACGAACTTGGTTATTGCTGTTAAAATTTAAGTGCCCTTCAAATAGCGAGTTTACTTAATGCAGAGGCAGGATGTTGCCTTAATGTTTGCTAAGTCACTTTAGATGAGCATCTGCACATGTACTAAATATGAAAATACGCACGTGTTTCCAAGTCCCCTGGGCCCCTAACCGTCAAATAAAATTTTTATCGATAATATCGGTAATTTGTCATCGCTATCGACCAGGACTGCATATCGCTAGCGAACAAACAACAGTTCACGAGGACTTAAGAGGAACGGCTGGGCTGCCTGTTACATACATAACTTAATTTTTTATTTGAGGCCAAAATACCCATCTGAACTGAATTATATATATATTTTTTAAAATTAAAGGTTTAGTAAATATCTAGCACGGATGATTTTATTTATTTTTGTTTTAAATTATGACGTATATGCCATGAAAAAAAATCATATTCGATAAGTTTTGAGACAAATTAGAAAATTATTTGCGAGTTTATTGTATTTAAAAAAAAAATCATATTTGCCATGTAAATATTTCATTATATTTTCTAAGCAGACGGAGAATTTTTTTTTATTGCCGTTAGCCCCCAAATAGTTGTTAAAATTGCCTCTAAAACCGCGATAAAACAATTCCTTTAATGGCATATATTTCATAATATAAAACAAAAATAAATTAATTATTTCTAATCCGTATTAGATATTTAACATACTTGTTGATGAAAAAAAAGATCATTAAGTTTAGGTGAGTATTTTGGCCTCAAATCCATAATTAAGTTTTGTATGAAACAGACCGCGCAGCCGTTCCTCTTAACCTTTTTGGATCTGAAATAAAACTGGCAGTGTTAGAGCAAAAATATTTGATGTTTAGTAACAAAATTGATAGACTTATTGAAAAAAACGATTCCTACTTTTATTTGTAAGAACATCAAGTATCAAAGGGCGCGTTTCACATAAAATTACAAATCAGACACTGTACATGGAAAAATTCGGTCGAGACTAAACACGAAAATCCCAATTTTTAATTATTAATTATTTTCATTGAGATTTAAAAACCTTCTTTTAATATTTAATCATCGTAGAAAATAATATTAACATAACCTAAATGAAACATGAAAACGGAAAAAAACGACTGAAAATAAAAAGATTTCGGTCGCATCTGAGACTCGAACCGAGGACCTCTGTCTATTAGACCAGTTCAATTTATTTCATCTTCATGGATATTGTACCAGACGTAATCTGGCACACAAGCGAACTGTATGAGGCCGGCTGATCCCAATCTACGGAGCGGGGCTGGGAGGGGAGGTAGTACTCCTACTGTTCCCTCTGCGTGGAAGATCGGTACTGACGACAACGACCCTTATTGACGACTTTTGCGGGCCTTGTCCGTGTGACGTCGCTTATTGGGGTCCTGTCCGAGGCAGTAGTCCGATGGAAGTCCATGGTAAGCAGTGGTCAGAGTAAAACAAGGCGGGTGGATCAAAAGTCAGAGCGGGCAGTGGACATAGAAGTATTTGTCAGGCTGGCGGTCGAATGCTTACTGCTGCAAACTGACTTTCGCAGGATATTTATGGCGGTGTACCAAGCGCAGACCGCCGGTGCCCGTCGCATATTCGACAAGGCCTTCTCCCTTTCTCACCGCCGTACAGCTCTAACGTTTTATTTCAGTCATTATTTCCCTGAGCGGTCGATGAGAGCACGCTTCTCACAAACCGCCCAGAATACATCAAAAAGGGTGGCTAGGCACATCCCGCCAATCAAAATATATTTACAAGAACATCGTGGGAGTCGGAATCGTTTGCGATTCCCTCACAAATTACAACAATATGAACAATCTATACATAACAAATACGAAGACGAAAATGGCCGCGTCAGAACATTCTGGGAGACGGTGACTTCCGATACAGATATCATATCTCAACTTCAAGATTTGTCAATATTATTCTCCATTTTTTATTATTTTTTATTATGACATAAATTGAACTGGTATCATTAGGTAAGTTGGTTAAGCGGTTGCCCCGGATAGGCAGAGGTCCTGGGTTCGAGTCGCAGATGCGACTGAAATCTTTCTATTTTCTGTCGTTTTTTTTTTCGTTTTCATGTTTCATTTAGGTTATGTTAATATTATTTTCTACAATGATTAAACAAAAATTCCATTTCAAAATATAAAACTGACTACCGCTACACCAGCAATTGGAAAACGAAAAACTCCAATTTTTATTCCACCTAGACAGAGAAGAAAAAAATTATGAAAACTATGTATTTTCCAGGATTTTTCCTTAATTACTACAACATTTTTGACATTGAAGATATACGAGTAAATATAAAAATATACCTACATTAAATAAAATTTTCTTAATCCTTCTCACGAGGAGATTCTGTGCTCGGGCGAAGTGGATTTTGTATAGAGCGTTTTCAGCGACTTCTACATTTCAACATCAAAATTTGAGTAGGGTATTTTCAGTAACTTTTGTGACGACGTTTTAGAAACACTGGTCAGTTCTTTTACTTATTATTCGGTAAGCCAAGTTTTGCTGGCCTTAATGTAAATATTACTTGATATAGTTTGTTTGATACTAGGTGGAAGTTTGTTGTAACTTCAGAGGTAAAATTTTAGAGCTTCTTTGTCCATAGGTAGTACTACACTTGGGTCCATTTAGCTCGTCTATTTGCTTTTCTCTGGTATTATGATTATGTGAAGTGTTTGCCTTTTTGTCTTTTGTGAGATGATGAACCAAAATATTTTTGAAAAAAAAATCTTGTATACTTTTCAAAATCTTACTGTTTAAAGTACGTTAATATGCATACCAAAGGTTAATCGAGTTTAGTCGACTTAAAGTACTGTATGTTAGTAAAGTTGGCAATTTTCAGTCGTGCTTAGAATGAAAACAAGCTACCGATATAATCGATTAAATCTTTATCGATATGTTTGTGCCAAGAGGCCTGCTCTAACTAAATTAAGCATTTAAAATAAATTATGTAATTCATATTTAATTTGCGATGCAACGCTATAGCGCTGCAATATTTAGTTTGCTTTTTGTCGTCCTTGGGACAGCACGTGTTCATTTTGAGCGTGGTATATTGCGGTTGGCGCGTGTCTTATAACTGTACTTATTGTTTATCCTGTTGAAATAAATACACCCTAAATCGAATCGATATGTTTCACCAAGTCGGACGTTAGCTCTATTGCGGATGAAAATAATGTATCAAATGACAGCGGCACTACGGACGACGAGACTTTTGTTAAATGAATGTGTGCAGCAAAGCAAATGAGACAATGCGATCCAATCTCATATGCACTCGCTGTAAAAAGTTATTGCATTTTTATTGAATACCATGATTTTCAACCTGCCTTAGCCAATAGCCTTGAACGCCAAACTGCCTTGGCAAATGGCCTTGAACGACGAAATAGCTGTAACGATAATAAAAACTAAAAATACTTGCAGACCCCAATAATAAAACTAATAAACTTGATTTACATTAAATGTTTATAAAATTAATTGGAGTTTTACGAATTAAACATAAAAACAATTAATAAATTAAGCAAAGTATTTAGTCGACGTCAAGTGTGATTCGTTCATTGGCGATCTACAGTCGTGCTCGGGAACGATAATATTTTCAAATAAACCCCTTTTCCGAGTTTTTTGCTAGGCGGCTTAAGATACATACGACAGAACGTAATTCGTTGATGCGGCCGGCATTACTTGAACCCATAAATCTTGGCAAATAATACCAAAATTTAATGATTCGTTAAGGGCTTCCTACATTATCGGATGGTGATGAAATTTTTTATTAGGGTGCGTAAAATTTCTTTATTTTCTTGTCTTTCAATCGTCTGCGTCTGGTCCTGAGAATTTTTCTGCTGCTCTGTTCAACAACTGAAACAATTTAATTTCTGCATATCTATTTTATTATCGCCTACGATCTGACAATATTGAACCGGTTCAGCACAAATTTCCTAGGTATATAAATTTTAAACTCAAAATTACAATTGAAAATATTAATTATGTAAGTTTGATGAATCGATTGCATCTGATTACGCTGTCTGACAGGAGAATAATGTCAGAGTTAGTTGTATTATATAGAATCATCAACAACCTAATTGATAGCCCTGCCATCCTCGCTACTATTAAATTAAATATACCGAAGAGGAACACAAGACAAACTGTAACATTTTTCTGCAACACTTGCACAACCAACTATTGGTTTCATTCATTAACCAATAGGATGCATGATCTGGGCAACAGGTTTTATTTTTATTTATTTTATTTTATTTATTATATTATATACGCCCTATATGGGCTTTTACATATTTAGTTTATAATATTCACACAGGTGCAAAACACATTTCAGTAACTGCACCAAAAACTAATAATGCACAGTAACAGAAAAAATAAAAAAATAACGGGTCCAATATCCACCAAGTCAATACTGATATTGATAACAAATAAGTAAATAATGTTAAAAGTTGTAGTTAACAATAATTTATAAACCAGGCAGAAACAAATCACTCATCCTCCTTTTGAAATTTGCCAAGTTTAGATTATTGTCAAATACATCCATATCATTTAAGTATTTGTTACCAAGACTGTGTAAGCGTTGAATTGGTGAATTCAAACTATAGTTAGAACAGGATAAAGATACGTAGAAAGTTAATGTCTGTCTTGTAGTTCGATTGGGTATGTACAAGTTTATTAAATGCAGGAGTTCAGAACAATTTAATTTACAGTTTAACAATTTTAGTAAAAAGGTTAGGTCGTTAATTTTCCGTCTGTTTTCTAATGTTGGAATATTTAAAATATTCATTAACGATGGGTAATTTATGTGCTCTAAAGGTATGTTTACTTTAAAATTTATGAAACGCAAAAAATTTCTTTGAATTCTTTCAATATTGTGAATATGTATTTTGTAGAAAGGCGACCACACTATGGAATTATGTTCAATTAAACTTCTAACTAGGGATATGTACAATAATTTTATTACTTGTAACGATTGAAAATTTTTTATTGTTCTTAATATAAATCCTAAAGTTTTCATACCTTTATTTACAATTTGTTGAATGTGAGCAGTGAAATTTAGTTTCTCATCCATTATAATTCCGAGATCTCTCATTTCTGTAACTCTTTGTAAATTAATTTGATTTACTGAATAGTCAAAAAAGAGAGACGTTTTCTTTCTGGAAAAGGTTAGAGTTTTACATTTTTCAACATTTAGATATAAATTGTTTTGTGAGCACCAGTTATTTAGCATGTCAATATTAAACTGAAGAATTTGACAGTGGTTTTAATCAGTTATTTCTCTATATAATTTAATATCGTCGGCGAATAGCAAAACTTTGACACCTTGGTTTGGAGGTGTTGTTGATGTATCTGCTGACTCCATTTATAGAGTTAAGCGTCATCTATACCAGCACTTTGATGAATCCTACAACATGTAATATTGTCCATTGGATAATGTAGCGAGAATGATTTGTGTTATAATACTGTTTTGCTCTTCTATTTTATGAAACTTTTAACGTTTGAAAAAGTTTGTTCATTACTTTATATTACGTAATTTTCGATATCTCTTTATATTATGTTCTAAAATCTATATAAAAGCCCAGATGGGCGAATAATCAAATAAATATAGAATCTAAATTTTCATGTTCCGTATGGGCCGTAGCGGCCGTCGGGGGACTCTTGCGGTGTTATTACTCCTTTTATGATTTTAATATGAATTAATTTAAACTTTGACTAATCAGAATTCAATATAAACCTCAATTCATTTCAGCAATGCAGTTGCAGTTACAATATCTGCTACAAGAAAAAACCTACCTATTTTAAAACCATCTAATATTGGTTTGCAACCTTTGCTAAAGTAAATACGAATTATTTAACATCGTGAAAGTGGAGTGAATTTTCTCCAAAGTCTAAGATTTAATCGAAGATCTAAGCCACAAATTACTGAAAAAATCATAATAAGATTCTGCTGCTCGAACATATGTACTTTTTCTATCAATTCCCTTGATTTTATTATTTCTATAAAAATAAATTGATAAAGCGATGACCAAAATAGGACAAAAATATACATTAGAGATAATATTCAAATCAAATTATACGAACAAAGACATAATATTCCATACTTTTATCAGAGTCTCGAAATTCTTTCAGTTAGATCAATTCTGTGGTACAAAATTATATTTCAGCACATTAATAACCCTATATATAATACAAATAGACTAGAGCACACTTACAATACTCGTATCAATTTTAATGAAGGATTAATGGTTCCTAAGCATAAAAACAAATATGAACAAAGAACTTTAGAACACATGATTCCTAGTTGTATAAATATGTTACCCGGTGAAATAAAAAAAAACTGTACTAAAACTAAACCATTAATACATCATTAACACACTGAAAACTTGGCTAGCTGAAAGAAGCTATTTGTATTAGAAATAAGAAAATATTATTTTATTGATAATTTATTGCATTAATTTATGTTTTTATTTTATTCATTTTTTTAATATATTTTTGTAGAAATATTTTAGAGTAATATTCTTTATAAATATTTATGTTTTAAGCTTGTTACATATGGCTTGTATGTTTTTATTTTATATGTGTATATTTTTTTTTAGTGTTTTTTATTTTACATATTTTGTAACCTTGTCTGTAAATTTTATGTTTTTGATAACAAGCTCCCGTTAGACAAACTACAAAAAAGTTACAATTATTTTTATAAACAATAATTATTAGCCTGAAGCACTCATCCAAATTGAAAAAAACCTTCCGAGAAAAGATAAATGTCGCTGACAGGACTCTAACCTGCACCCTCCTGATTGCCGGTCAGATGCTCTTTGGGCTATGCACAAAAATCTTGTCTTAAAAACTTTAGTTTATCAATTAATACAAAAAAGTACTTTATCGGGACTTTTGAGTAGTATTTTTTTCTGTTGTAAAATTAAATAAAAAAAATAAATAAAAAAAACTTCAGTATTAAATGGTGCAATTCTTCGAAGTTTATTTTCGTAACAACCGACTAAAATCATTTAGACCAGCACCATCAGTGCAGAAGGCCGTTAAAGTAGATACCTTATTTTGTTGAACATCTTCGTAGAATTTTATTTATAACAGAAATAAAAGCACATTTATATGTTTCCCCTTTGGGATTACGTTGGTATCGTGTAAATAATTTTATCTCACAAATACCAATGATTATTTTAGGCCCTAAAGATCGTGTGCGTGGGATTTATCGATATTTTATATCTGTACCTATCAACGGTAGTTTCATTTAATAGCGATGGTTATGGATGGAGAAACGAAAAATGAGGGAATTTTAACCACAGGCGCAATTCTGGGTATCGCATGTTAAAAATAGAAAATTCACATCGATTAAGGCTCGAAAGTTTTAAACGTTTATTTTATATTTTACACTTTATAAACTAGCCTTCCGGAGAGTTTATTAAATAAAAGACCACCAGAGAGAATAAAAAAAATAAAAATTAACTCTAATGCATCGACCACACAATCCCCCAACGTCCCAACTCGAAGTCGGTTCCGAGTTGGGACGTTGGTCTATCGTATAGTGATTATAAATCGGAAAACTACACGATCGGCCAACGTTCCAATTACGAACTAGTGATGCCATTTTAGCTAAAATCTATCGATCTCCCGATATTCATAGAAAGTCTACAGAAATTTATAATATTTATTTATTCACGCCTAGAAGGTTTTTACATGTTAATACATTTATCACATAGTTATACAAAGGAATACAATAATGTTCACATAAAATAATAAATAGATGTAAAAGAAGTAAGTAGATACAATATAACAGTATGTAGTTACAGCGTAATTAATAGTTTATCCTGTGGTTACATTATAACAGCAGGTTGTACAAAAGAGTATAAGAAGTAGTTTAGTACATAATATAATAACATAAGTATAAAAGAAGTGAGAAGGGAGATACTATTTAAGTAGCTAGTTTCAGCGCAATAGGTGGGTAATAAAGGCAGTAGAATTATAATTACCATGACGTTGTAAAATATAGACAATTTATAATATGCTTGTTTATAAAACAGCAAGCCTTTATTATACCTGATTGGGTATTTTGCAGAAACATAACATAATAAAAATTGTAATAAAAAACGATGCACATGAAAAAAAAAAAAAACTTAATAAATTTAATAAAAACATTCAAATTATTAAGTGCCATTATACAAAAATAGATGGGAAAAAGGCTAGTATTGACATAGTATGGTAATATAATATATCTAGAAAAAAGTATAATATTAAGAGATGTGAAGAATAGTATAAAAAAATAAAAACAAATGTGTACTAGATAATTTGAGTATAGATAAAAATTAATGTAGATTAAAAGTTAAATTCAAATATAAGAAAAAAAGTATAGCGTTTACGTATACCAGATAATTTGAGTATAGTATAATATATATATATATGTATAGTATAGTTGAGTACTTATGAAGAGATGAGAAAAACAAATATTATAGAGGAAGCAATTATGTATATATGTTTGATAGGTACTGGTTGGTGCTATGAGAAATTGTACCATTGTATTTTGAACATCTGACGTCACGTGTGTATTCTGTTTATGAATTAGTATGGAGATTTTTATTTTTCTATTTTGTTTTGTATTTTAAATATGTATTTGTTTAGCTTTGGTGAAATTTAAACTTTATTTGGGTGACTTTAAGCTTTATAATTATTGTTCAATATAAAAAAAATAATATTAATAACAGAAATTGGAGTATTCACGCGCAAACCAATTGTCAATGTGGATATTTTGAAAATGTTAATGCTCAATACTATTATTATAAAAAGGTGCATAATGTTATTAATTATGTTTACTTGTGGTTTACTACGAAATAAAATTATTTACGGTTAAGCTCATCCTTGTTTTGACATTTGACATTCTTACCTCAAAACCGACCAGCCATAGATTTGGAGCGTTATGGCCGCCTTTGAAAAATTGTAAATTATTTTAACTACGAAAACTAACTTTAGAAAAAAACTAAATATACTGGTATTTAAGTTTGAACATCATTATCGATTAAAAAAATGGACTGGAGTTCCTTATTCGCTGCATTTGATATTACTTTTCGCGAAAAGAAGCAGTGGATGAGCCAAAATAGCCCTGACGAAATTATCTGACTCAACCTTTTGTCCTTGCCGCGATTTTCGAAAGCTTATAGTATCAAATTAAATTATTCTGCTTCAATAAAATTCCTCATCATTTTATATCTGACTAATAAAATTTCTCCTTGTGAGATTTACATGCTTCAAATAGGATTTCGTCTGTACGGCATTCAGTATACTTAAAAGAAAAATTAATTTAGAATTTTTTGTGGAGGATTCATTCTATTCTCGTATTCCATAATTCTTTAGTTTGGAATTTCAACTATTTTTAATTACCTTCTTCGCATTCAACTCAAGTTATTTTTTCAAGAAATAGAGCATTTTTTGAGTAGGTACATATTTCAGTTCATTTGAGAGTATTTTCATTTGAATAATACTGTGCCTTTTATATCAAAACAAAATCATGGAGGAATTATGGTTAAGGCTAAACGATACGTAATAAGCGATCACAGGTGGCGGAAATTTAAATATTTTAGGAAAAAAAATTGGCACGTTATGCTTTTAAATATTGAAATGAATTATTTGTTGGCGGGAATACACACGGAATATGAAATGACATAAATTTCCACTGTATATTTAAAGCTTAAGTTTATATTCAGTATGTACACCCGCCAATGAGCAATCATCTCAATATTTAAAATGACTAAGTGTTAAACGCCCTACCCATACGAACGTACGTGATACGGTCGCTATAATATCGCCCGAACGCAACAAGCCGTATCCCGAACGTTCAGGTAAAAAAAAAACTAAACCCGAAACTCACAAAACATTCGTGTACGTCAAGTTTTTCTTGCGTCATTTCGTTTAGTATTTCGAGGTCAGCTGAAGTTAACGGATGTGTTCGGGTATTTTTGTCTGTTCCATATATGTTGGTATATTATGGTAAGTAAACACGTATTATTTTTGCGATATCTAATAAAAAAAAACGATTTTTTTTCCTGCTTTTTAAATAATAACCCAAAAGACGGACGGTTAAATGTGTTTTTTTATAAAATGATGAATTAGTGCCATATGTGAACGCATATCACGTTACGTCTTAACCTTAATATTAAATTTGTTTATTTTTAATAAAAATCTTGGCTGATCCCCGACTTCGTGAAAATGATTCTACGAAATGTGTTTTTTTCTTTATGCAAAGTTATATTTTTCTGAATCTGGTGATAAAAATTCTTCATACCCTTACAGTTATATTTACAAGGCTAAAAATAGGAATTTTCTATTTGCATTACGGCGTAGGCACATAAATTGATTAAGGAAACGTATGACTGATTTTAATGTGCCAAATTCAGCATTCTTTGAATTCGCAAGCTCGTCTCGGTTTATTTGTAAAATAAGAAGCCGCACTACAAGTGGCCATTTGACAATAAAAATAACTGCCTGTAGATCCATTTCAGTAATTTTTCTTTTGATATTAATGAAATCCTTGCCGGTGCTGTCAACTGTTTTGACATTTCTCTAATAACTTCAATATACTAAATACAGAGTTCATATTTTAGGTGTTCCTCAGCAATACATTTAAGTATTTATGGGAAGCAACAAAAAAATGTTTATTCGATAAATCGGGTAAAAATTAGTTAACCGACCGTCTTTTGGGTTATTATTCAAAAAGTAGGTAAAAAACATCGCCAGTGAGACTATGGCATCCCCAATTGGGGAATGCTGTGAGGCTGGAGGTATTGGGGATGGGAAGGAGAAGGGGGAGAGAATGGTGGTGAAAGGGAGAAATACCTGGCTATTCAGATCTGGTCACCGAACACGGCTAAAAGCCATTTCAAGCAACGTTTCAATTCTGAATGGTGGTCTTTCACCAGGGCGATACTGAGAGTATCTTCCACTCTGGAACGTGCGCAAATATACTATATATTATTTTTAAATGAATTAATTGTGAAACAACACAAATTAATTAAATAAAAATTACTTGCGCACGCCGGGATTTGAACCCGCGACCTTCGGATTCGTAGTCGAGAGCCTTACCCCTCCACCATGGAGGCCGTCAATTGTTGTATGGGAGAGATAAAAATACCCCAACACATCCGTTAGCTTCGGCTGAGTTCGAAATACTAAACGAGATGACGCAGGAATAAACTTGACATATACGAAAGTTTTGTTGGTTTTGGGTATAGTTTTTTTTTGTACCTGAACGTACGGGGTACGGCTTGTTGCGTTCGGGCGATAATATAGCGGCCGTTCACGTACGTCTGAATGGGTAGGGAGGTTAATATATGCATGTGTCTGCGTGCGCTGATAACTTGCCGAGTGGTGCGGTAGTGAGTGAGCGGGGTACGGGGTTTCGCTCACCGTGCCACGATGCGCGGTCCTAAGTAGTAGCTGGCGGCCGATCGTCTGTAATTGACGTAACATGCATTTTATGAATGTCCGATGTTTTTTCCTCCTTATCAGCACTTATACGCAATATTTACATTTATAGTTATAATCGTAAACTATCATTTTTTTTTAATTAAATTTTCCAAATTATATATGTGTACCCTGTACACCGAGTGTACAGCACCGAAGGTAGAATGATTTTCTAGCACCGTAGGTGAAGGGTTAAAATCTGTCTTCGGAAGAAAATATCTCTGATTAAAAATTTTCAAGAGATAACCGATTCCAAACTTTGTAAGAATAGAGACCATTAATTAATTAGAAATTCCCAAAAACGTTCAATCGCAGTCATGGAAGATTTATGCGACTATTTTGAAGTTAATAAATGTTTGTGTTTAATTTTGTCTAGGCCGTTGAACTTTCAAATTCTTTACCACGATGTTTTAAATATTGTCGCAGAGGTTCTCTGGGTTCAAAAGCTGATTGATTATATTAGGTGAGATCTATTGTATATTGAACTCAATTCATTAGGTACAAAAGGAAAGACACATTATAGATCATGTATTCCTTGTATGGGACGTGTAGGACCCATGCAAGAAAAAGTTATTAAATATTTAGGCACAGGCATACAGGGACCTACGACTATTGTGATTTGCGAATCCCCTTGAGAAAGGCGTTCGATAGTTTCTCAATGGAGATTTTGTCGCTCCGAGCGTACTTGAGCGTAGTATTGTCGGTTGTTGAGGTAGCGGGTGGTGACGTCAGAGATTGCTTGCTCAAGAAGACTGTTTTTGTCTGATAGCGGCAGGTCGAGGTATCCAAAAGAGGAGATGTTGTCCGGTCTGCGGTTGAAGTGAAAAGTGGGAGCACATACCACCGTGCGTACGCTATTTATAGCGCGTGCGGTGCGACTGAACATTATGTGCTGGTATTACGCGTGTTGTGCAAAAAAATATGTTTGATTACAAATAAATATGTTTGTCTTCTTAAATTAATCTACTCTGTAGACACGTTCGTTATTCTCATTATAGAGCACTGAATTAACTAAATCATTCCATTATAACTCTTCTAAAAGTTGATGTCTAGGGTTCAAAAACGTTTTGTTCAGACACTGCGCAGAGGTGAATTCGGCTGTCATCTGAGCGTTAGCGTCCGCCATATTTATTATTATTTTATAAACTATTTTCCATAACAAATTCAATCAATTTATTAATATCCATCTTCTCAGTTTTACCAATATCTGCATCTATTTAATTTATTGTTTTGGAACATTTACAGATTATTATGATTTTCTTACTTATAAAATTAACACTGGGATGTGCGTAAGTGTTAAATAATCCAATTTAATGACGTTAACTAACAAAGATAGCGGTGCAATCGGTGTGTGTTTATACTAACTGCGCAGGCGCAGACGTCACGACAAAATATTCTAGCTGACAATCTCGGCAGATGCTGACCCATGCATGCGCGGATACGTTACGCTTACTTACGCCGTAATATGAATCTGTTCATAGATAACGTAGGCAACTAATGTTGTCGTGTCTGTACCATACTGTTCTGCACTGCGTGGTGCTGGTGGATGTGAATAGACCTGTAAGCGGGAATTTTTTGTAAAATAAATTTATACTTTTTTTGTAATTAGCTGTTATATCTGTACTATTAAATATTCCATATGTATTTATATTAAATAAAAATAAAAATAATATATATATATATAAATGTAAAAGAGATTTACAGCCGTTCTCCTCAACTTTTCGAATAATCAATCTGAGCCGCCGATCAGATAAGTGTTTTGTTAAGTATTCGCTCTATTTGACTATCTCCAAACATTTTTTTATCTTTGAACTTCCTAAATTGTCTATGAAGGACTCGCCCACTTCTATGGAAAATATAATTGTACCCCCACACGTTCATAGTCAATAAAATGACATCAAAGTAAAAACTTTCGATGTAAAATTAACACAGATGAGTTAATTTTCTATTTATTATGAATACATATTATTTGTCTTAAATATTGTAATACTTAAAAATAAAGTGTTAGCTTGACTTTTACTAATGCCGCGAAAATGGAAGTGGACTTTTTTGACGTCTGTCTTTCGTACGTTCTTTCAATTTTCAATCAATAATTGTCAATTATATCTCCACCGTCGCTGTCTTCATATTCGCTGTCAATACCCGCTATTGGTATTACATTAAAAATATCTTCATTTTCGCTCTCCATATTCAAAATTGCCAATACGTACAAAAATTAGTTCGCGAAACGAATGATGTTTGGCCATAGATATCTATGAGATTTGACGCTGTCATTCGACACTTTTTATAACTAGTATTTTACTGAGGAGAACTTTAATCCACAGAAATCAATAACTTAAGATGATCACAAGTTTGACTGAGAATTTCGCTGGCAAAGGCGAATTTGTGCATTTGAACAGTGCTGAGGCAAAATTTCGGCTCAGCAGTTGCTCAGTAAGGTTGGAAAGAACGGCCGTTACATTTCATAACGATTTGGCAAACTGTACATTTTGATGTAAACCGGTAGACATATTTTTTAAAAGGCATGCTGTCTTACCAATATAAAATAATAAAATGATTACAACTTCGACATACCTGGATACGGGACGAGTATTGCAAACTTAATTAGATTGTCAACCAGAAAAAAACCGAGAACATAGAAAAATAACACAATTTCATAATATTTTTCACTTTAAGATGATTTATTGTTAAATACAACAAGGAACCACAAACATAACATTTGGCCAAAAAAAAAACTTCTTACACTATGGTAATAAACTCTACAACAAAATCCCACTATCCATTAAAAATCACAACAACCATAGTAAATCTAAAATCAAATAAAACACTGGATACGTTACATAGGGAGATCTGAAATATAAAATATATTAACATCAAATACAGACTAACTGCACTCAATACACCTCACCTTAGAATTATTTTAAAAATTTTCATCAATTTAATATATTGTAGGTGAGGATATCATTATTTGTTATTTTGCTATAAAAATAAATAAAAAATTATACATTTTTGTTATTATTATTATTATTAGAAAACACCATGATGAATTTCAATTGAAATTTAATAATTTAGCGAAATCAACCTTATGTGTATCGATCATTATTAAAAACTTCACTTCATGTCAAGGAATTCATATTTGTCTCATAAGTTCGCAGCTAATTAGAGAATAATTCTGTTTTTTTGGTCACCTCACCATAAGAATTCAGCGGAAATTTTAATGTTTCATTAAATTCAAATGAAATATTTACCCTTAGAAAAAAACACGTGTTCTTACTAAAAACATAAAAAATGCATACCCTTGAAGACAGCAGAAAGCTATGCGACCTACGTTTCCATCACTGTCGCCACATGGCGCTGCTCCCCAACTCAAACATGAGAAATCTTTCTCTATTGAGTTGGGCAGTTTTTGTTAAATAAATTTATACAGAAATATCTCTACTATTAAATATTTAATACGCATCTATCTTCTTATAAATATTTGTATTTAAAAGTGAATGTTTGTCTGTCCACGAGTTTCTCAAAAATTAGTTTACCGGTTTAGCTGAAAATAGCACAGTTTGTTCTTAATAGTGCCTGGAAGGTTTAGAGAGTAGTTTGGATGAAATCCAATATGTAAAATTGCTTCTACAGCGGTTTAAAATTAATGTGAAAAACATTGAACCCGCCATGTTGTATAGAGGTTAGCCCATAGATATACCACTCTGGTTAGCCATAGATTACATATTCAAAAGAAAAAGGTTTGTTTGGGAAAAATATTTTCAAAATGGAAAACCCAAGTAGGTACCCACATAAGAACTTTATTATTTAGATACATTATGAGAAAATAAATGTTTGGACAGAAATAAAATTTTAGAATGAATATTTCTTTGTTTAGAGACAGTAACAGTCGTCAAAAGGCATTATTTTTGCTGTCAAATCAATTATGGCACCCAAACGACAAGTAAGACTTCATCTCTTCATAACTTTTAATATCCAGAGCGGGGCCGGGTACACATCGCCTAGTATCAAAATAAAAATAAAACAAAAAAAGTCGTTAACTCCTCAACATAAGGGTACCCAGACAATGTTTGATATTTAAAAATAAAAAAAATGTAATCTATTATTAATTGTTTTGTAATTAATTAATGTAAATCAAATTTAATAATGTTATCATTAAGTTTTGCAAGTATTTTTAGTTTTTATCATTGTGAATATAAATAATCATATAAATTAGTTGTCACAATGTGAATTAACCACAGTTAAAAATGGCACTGAACGCCGAAACAGCTGTCACAATAATAAAAACTAATCATACTTGCAGAACGTAATAATAACATTATTAAATTTGATTTACATTAAATTTAAAATAAATAAAATAAAATAAAAATTTTAATCCATTTGTCATCTGAATATCCTAGCTGAACCACCCCTGTAAATTGACATCGCAATACAGGCGTTTCACCCCTAGTGTGATGGGTAATACGTCAGCCGATTACAAATGTTCATATACTCGTATATTTAATAAATAAATAAATATTGTATTTTACATGCATTTGAATATTCTTTCTGTGGTTGCTCAGAGACTTACCCCCTGTTACTAAGTATATCAAACTCATTTAATTTATCTTCTCCTCCCGCTCGCCCTTATGTGTTTAACAAATATTTGAACATCGCCTGGAACCTTTCGCAATTTTCTCTCTGTCTGAAAGATGCACCTGCTCCTATTAAATCTCGTGGAATTATTTTGCTGGCTACATTGTTTCAAGAGTTGACAGCCACAGCGCAGAATTCATTCTCATACATTTAAACGTTGGCTTGTTTATTTTTGAAGTTTATTTTCGAAATAATTCCCGGTGTTTATCTTTCATTCAGGTTAAATATTATTCGGCTGTCGTTTCACGTTCGTGTCTGTTGGGTTTATTTTTAAATTTATAACTCGGTATGGCCCGCAACACCCTTGTAAGAAAAGACCACTTCAAGTCGTTTTTGGCTTTAGTCATTTTTGGAAATCACTAGTAATAAGATATGAATTATGGTCCATTTCTTCAAAATGGGATCCCACATCGACACCGATAGAATGCAAGGCTGATGTAAGCGTAGTGAGCAAGATTAAGAAAGGGACGCTTAGATGGTTTGGGCATGTAGAGCGAATGAATGAAGAAAGGAGTGTAAGGAGAATATATGACGCGAATGTGAATGGAAGAAGAAGTCGGGGACGTCCAAGGAAGACGTGGCACGATCAAGTGAATCAAATACTTGAGTCGGGCCATGTCAGAAGTCGGAATAACAGAAGAGAATGTATGAGACGTTGTATGAAAGTGAATGAAGCAAGAAGTGTATGCCAAGATCGAGTTGTCTGGCGGTCCGTCCTCTCTGCCTACCCCTTCGGGGAAACGGCGTGATGGTTAGTTAGTTAGTTAGTTACATCGACACCGGTACTCGGTGCAGTACCAACAACAACAAAAAAATTCTTGTAATTCTCATGTGGACATTCTCATCCGACATTAATTGATTTTGTGTTTAATTCGTTAAACTCCTTCTAATTTTTTTAATAATATTGTTAATCAAATTTTATAATGTTATTATTAAGTTCTGCAATTGTTTTTAGTTTTTATTATTGTGACAGCTGTTTCGGCGTTCAATTCAATTTTTAAACTGCGGTTAATCCATGTCGGAACCACTTATTAAAATGATTTTATTTACTTTTCACAGAATAGAGAATTTTAATTATTATTTCTAACTGAATCGGTGTCACCGATAACAAATCATTAGTTTTAAAAACCCGTTCAAATTAGAATGGGTGGGAGTAAATAAAATCGTGTAAGTGAATCGTCACAAATTAAAATTATAATTTATTTTAAAGTTCTCATCCGAAGTGGAATATATATACTAAAAGTATCGCTCTGACGAAAGACAGCAATTCAGAATTGATTTTTTTTTGCAAAGGTATGTTTGGTGTCCAAGAATAAGTAGCTACCTGAATAACTAGGAACTTCCCAGCTTTCATCTTCCCAATATCATTTCCCTCCTCACTACCTTTAGCCTCTCAACACACCCGAATTGTGGATGATATAGTGCCACTGGTTCCAAACGTTTGGTTTCAGTTAGGAGGTAGGACTCATGAGGATAAGATAATACTCAAAAAACTTTTCAGATTCTATGTCTTCACCCAAGAAAGAGTACACAACATGTATTGCATTAAAACAAAGCCTTACTCTATCCAGTAAATCTCTTGTGTACTATCATATTAAAAATTAATATTCCCATAAATCTTTGAATCAGATCTTCTAGAGCCAGGACGCCCAAAGGAGTATAGTTTGTAATAAATAAGTATAAACCGGCATAAAATGATGTTCTAGCATTCCATGAATAACCAGGCTCACAAAACCCCTGGGAGCATAAAGATCCGAGAGTTTCCTGAGAAGTCTCGAGTGTGGAAATTTCAAGAATTTCGAAGTGGGGGGAGCCGAAAATGAAACAAAACACTCCAAATATTATAAAGAAGATAAATACATGATAAATTATTGTATAACGAATCCTCTGGGAACTGGGGAAATATGTTGCAAAAGTTTTTGATAATTATTCCAAGATAATTATTTATGTTTTAATTTCTTCAAAAGTTTGATTTATTTTATTTTGTTTTGTTTGTTAAAATAAACTAAATTGAATATTTTAAACTCACATCAAGGAGGGTATTAATTAGATTTAAATAACTTTGTAGAAGCTTTTACGTTTCATTATGATATTAATATTTTACGATATTAATAATGTTCATCCAAATAACATTAATGGGAAAGACACTAAGTGCTTTTTTATGAATATTTTAATTTATTTATTGATGTATCGTATAATCTTGTTAGATTAGGCTTCTTTTGAGAAATTAAGCAGTAGCTTAGCGGGTACAAATTTAAAAAAAAACTTTTTCAATTACTGACAGATTCTAACCCAACCGACCTGCAAACAAAAATTTAAACTCAATTTTTATTTACAGAAAAAGTGTTTCTTACCTTGCAAAATAATTGACGGCACATCAAGTTAATTTTATTTAATTAAATTTGTGCTGTTTCACAATTAATTAATTTAAAAATAATATATATAATATTTGCCGATGTTCCAGAGTGGATGGTGACCAGATATTAATAACCAGGTATTTCCCAACCTTCCTCTTCCCCTTCTCCTTCCCCTCCCCAATATCTTCAGCCTCATAATATTCCCCAATTGGGGATTGCCATAGTCTCACTGGCTCCAGATGGTTGGGAGCAGTTGGGAATCTCGTGCGGTATTCATTTAAAAAAATATTAAAAAAAACATCAATGGTCGAATGAAAGAGACGATTAGGATCCGAGGGTAGATGGACACTCGAGAGAAGCGGAATTTACTCACGTCAAAAGGCAGCAAAGGTGATTTAATTGGAAGGATTTAGTACACTCATGAATTAATAAAATAAATAACAAACCTTATAAAGTTTTTATCGAAGAAAAGAATCACTTTGTGGCTTGACATTATAATTCAAATGAAAAATGTTTTTGTTTTAAGCCACTTTATTTTATCTATATATATTTCTGCATTCGACCGGTTTCGGTTGGACTCAACCTTCTTCAGGAATGTACATATTTAAACTGGTTTAATTTATACATGTACATTCCTGAAGAAGGTTGAGTCCAACCGAAACCGTTCGATTGCAAAAATATGTATAAATAAAATAAAATCATGTCTTAATTTACTTAATGGTACTTATGGTACTTAAGTTCCCGATGGCTGATTCCTTTTATTGTATTTTATTTTATTTATTATACTGATGTCAATATGATTAAAAAGCAACTGGAAAAAGTGTTTCTTCAAACCAGTTTGAAAATCAAGACACTGCAAAGTCACTGGGATCATTTTCGTGGCAGAAATATTGACAATCTCTAAATGCGCAACGCGGCGTGTTTTGGCAACTTAAATGCAAAATTGTTGACTACCCACCCCTTCCTACCAAAAAGGGCCGAAAACAGTTCGATCTCAAAGCTCGTCGCCCGATTTCAAGGGTGTTCACCGACACAATATCAGAGCAGCTGGCCAATTCTGGATTAGTGAAGTTATAGTGAGGTGAATTTGAGTGCTAAGATCCACAAAAAAGGTAAGCCTATTTCAATTTCCGTGGCATCCTCATGTGTTTCTTTGCAGTCCTTCACCTCTTTTTAATATCCAAAATTAAGTTTTTTTATGAAACAGGCCCCGCAGCTGTTCTTTTTAAGCGCTCTTCAGGTGATGTGTCTGTTTCTCGGCGCCATGAAAAATGTGAATAAATAATTATCAAAAATAACTCGAATAAATTAAAAACAAATCCATTCGTCAATATCGAGATTCGACCGCGCGTCCAACGAGCTGGTCAGTCTCCCACAAAAGGACGGGGGCCACGATGAAAATAGTTTTAATGTTTACATTACATTAACCTTTTGATTGCCATCCAGGACGAATGAAAAAGGCTTTTTTTCCAAACGTAGGGAAATTTTTTCCTTGTTTTTCGTATCCTCGGGCGATTTCGTACGTAAATGAATGATTTTTTCACAAGAAGAGGTTTAAATTTTTTAATTTTTTATTCGAAAGGAGATTTTTTTATTTGACACCTCACAACAGCAGCCCCGCCTGTACGGAGCACATATATATCCACCCGATTGGGCAATGTTCTGAGGCGCGTTGAGGAGGGGGCTGTAGGAAGGGATTTATTAATGCGGGTCTTGAAGAGGCCATGATTAAATGTAGGAAGAAATACAGATGTCAGTAGCTCGTTCCGCATACGAGCCGACTTGCACAAGAACGAGTCGGCAAAACGACCCGTTCTCATAAAGCCAACATCAATTACTAACGCGTGTTCCGCTGGTGTCCTTAGAGTTTCACGCATGTGCACCGGCGTGGAGGGGATCAACGCTGCTAGCTCCTTCGAGCAGGCTCCATTGAAATATCTGTAGAACAGACTCAGCATTAGAGATAGCAGTAGGTCTGTAAAGGTCGGACAACGGATTGTCAAACAGAAGAACCGCCCTCCTTCACAAAGAAGATGACTACCAAATTCAAATGTTGGAGGTACTTGAGATTTGTACAGGATTAGCAGTTGGTCACTATTGAAGAATCTACTAGCCCTATACAAGAATGATATTAAAAAGGTTTACAATTTGTCCACCTTGATACGGATAATTTTGCAGTCAATGCCATCTAAAAAGGTAAAAACAGTTTACGTCCGTTTCATGTTTCATTAGATTCCAAATTTCCAAAAAAAATCGTTCAAAAGAAAAGTGTTTTTGAGAAAACAGAGTAGAGCTAAACCTGAAAAAAAATCTTTGTGTTTGAAGAAAACATATACCTACACTTTTATCGTTGCACAATAACTGGATGATTATCGTTAAATGATTCGAATGATGGAAGCATAAAGTTCTCAGATATATACAGAGGCGGTTTTGTGTAAAGTCCGTTTGTACAGTGAACATCTTGTATTATAATTTTACCACATTTTAAACAGCGTGCTATTCAAATTCCGTGGTAAAAAAAATCCTCTCATCCGTATTAATACTGCTCGAGAGCGAGTCCGAAATGAATCCCATACGTGCGTTTTGAATTCAGCACCTATGAAACTTTCGTTTCTAAGAAAAGGTTCATTAAAAAACATACTAGTGGCGCATCAATGGCAAACCGTGGAACCATACACATCTTGGGCATTTTTTAATACCAAATTTGTACCGAATTTTTCAAGAATCAATTAAAAAAATTGATTATGAATTTCTTGTATAAATTATGATATTTGTAAATAAAATATTTTTTTACAACCTACGATTTTATATTCATTGGCCACGGATGCTTAATAAATGGTAAGATTGTATCTTGTCGCTAGGTCGTTAATCTCCGATGCAGTGTTATAATAAAATTCCTTTAGGTCTAGGGAAAAATATTTATGATTATTAAAAAGATTAACATAGATGATGGATTTATTTTCTTTCTTTTTCAATCACCGGTTGAACCCTTCCCGACTGTAACGCTATATATATCGGGCGGACGGGAAGGGCTTTCTCAAATAGATTCAAACGACATATACGATGTTATAATAATAAGAGCAATATTTTAAAATTTTGCAATATATCTCTTGTGAATAATCACGTCCCGCTTGACCCTAAACCCTTTAACATAGAAAGAAAGGTTTAATAAATTTACTTAAAAAACGAATGATACCAATATAGCATTAATTGATAAAGTAAGGAAATTATTTATTCCCCACTACTCAGTATGCTCACACAACCTAAAAAATATAACGCATTTAAATAAATCAGTAGCATCCACGTCATTGTATATTAATTTTTAAAAAATGTCACTTAATGCGTAAAAACAGATTATAAATTAAGGTATCTCTCTAAATAGAGATTTTTTTTATTATTTTATTTTATTTTATTTTATTTGGAAAACCAACAGTTTACAGCAATAATTACATTTATCAAATATATTTAAAAAATGAACCAATAATAGGTTTTCACTTAAGTAATTATTTTCTAACTAGATTAGGTTTATATCTGAGATGAATGTGTGGTAAAACCATGTATGATCGTGTGAAAAATATTGAAATTCGTAAAGAATGCAAGGCTTATGTAAGCGTAATGAGTAAGATTAAGAAAGGGACGCTTTGATGATTTGGGCATGTGGAGCGAATGAACGAAGAAAGGAGTGTAAGAAAAATGTATGACGCGAATGTGAATGGAAGAAGAAGCCGGGGACGCCCGAGGAAGACATGGCACCATCAAATGAATCAAATACTTGAGTCGGGCCATGTCAGAAGTCCGAATAATAGAAGAGAATGTATGAGACGATGTATGAATGTGAAAGAAGCAAGAAGTGTATGCCAAGATCGAATTGTTTGGCGGTCCGTCCTCTCTGCCTGCCCCTGCGGGGAAACGGCGTGTTGGTTAGTTAGTTAGTTTAGTTAGGTTTATCAGTAATAAATCATTTTAAACACCGTCCAAATCAAAATTGGGTGGGAGTAAGTAAAATCATATAAGTAAGTCGTCGCAATGTTGCCTAACTACAGTTTGAAAATGGCCTTAAACGACGAAACAACTGTCACAATAATAAAAACTAAAATACTTGTAGAACTTAATAATAACATTGTTAAATTTAATTTAAAAAATAAATTACATCGAGTTCTATGAATTCATGAAACACAAAAACAATTAATATTTATTTCATTATACGTCCATCTGGGCTTTTATATGGAATTTTAGATCGGAATATAATAAACTGTCAACAATTATAAGTGCATAGACTTTTTAAACCACGACGTAAAAAAAACAATATTCTTAAAACGTTTGACAGTAAAATAAAACAGAAAATAGAACAATAATATTACTCAAATTATTGTAGCTACATTATCCGCGCTACATCAATTAATTGTAGGATTCATCGAAGTGCTGGTATAGATGACAGTTTATTTTATAAATAGCGTCAGCTAATACATCAACAATACCAACAACTTGTTGGCCAGATTATGCATCCTATGGGTCATTGAGTGTGACTGATAGTTGATTGTGTACGTGTTGCATTCTGTCTTGTGTTTCTGGTCGGTACATGTAATTTAATAGTGGTGACGATGACGAGGCAGTCAATTATGTGGTTAATGACTCTATGTTATACAATTGTATAGGATAGATTGTAAATGTATCATGGATTGTACATAACGAAAATATATAATAAAACAATATTGTGGCCTTCAAGAAAAATCTGATGTTAACAAGACAGAAAGGAATCTTCTGTGGCGTAAAAATGGCAGAGCATTCACTCGGTAAGGGGAAGATTACGTCAAATGAATACCGATTAAATATTTAATACCATAATGGAAGCGTTAAGGTAATTCTATTTTAAAGCAAGGGTTATTTTATAGCCTTAGCGAAATACTTCATTTCTCTAACACTTTTTGACTGGCAACCTCTGGTTTCGGATACGGATGTACATATAAAAATATTCTCTATATTCTGCATCCAAAACTATGAAATTTTCAAACAGATCAATACAAGACTGAAAGCAGTAGTAGCTATGGAAAATTGACGCAAATACAATCTGCTACACAAATATAACATTGTAATTTACGCAGCAGGCTTTCAAACCGTCCTCGCGAAATGTACAAATAATTCCTGCTAAATCCGGTATTGCATTGTATTTAATCGAAAGAAAGGTCGTTTCTTAAAGGTTACATTTTAATTGATCAATTTACGTTCTACCGCTTTGTATATTTATTGTTAGAATTCTATAGAGGTCGCCTAAAATATTGTACTGGTAAAGACAATGTAGAAAATTGTGATTGTATTTAGAGTTCCTGAAATAGGCTTTGGTATTCGGTTACTGGTAATTTTTTGATGAACTGAATGAAGAAAGTTACAACAAAGAAGGAGAGTCAATAAATAATAATATGAAAATAAATATTTACAATAAAAAAAACAAATGATTTCAAAATCGTAGGCTTTTCTAATGATTATTGTTTGTTCAATTTCTTCATAGGGGTAATCATTATACATCGAAAAAAGCATACACTTTGTGGCTTGACATTTTAATTTAAACGAAAGAAAGTTTTTGTTTTAAGCCACTTTATTTTATTTACGAGGTGTGTTAAAAAAAAAGATGAATTTAGAATTTGTTTGAAAAGCATTTATTTATTCATCAATGTCCATTTTCTCCCCTTCAAAGTCATCCCCCTCAGATATAATGCACTTATGCCAGCGCTTCTTCCAATCCTCGAAGCACTTCTGGAATGCGCTTTTCGGTATGGCCATCAGCTCGTTCTTCGATTCTGACTTTATCTCATCAATTGTAGCAAAACGCTTTCCTTTCATTGGTCTCTTCAGTTTCGGGAATAGGAAAAAGTCACAGGGAGAGAAATCTGGTGAATTGGTGGTTGAGGCATGATTACAGTGTTGTTCTTGGCCAAATAATCACGAACAAGCATTGATGTATGAGCTGGTGCATTATCAGGATGCAAAATCCATGATTTGTTTTTCCACAACTCCGATTGTTTGAGCCGTATTGCTTTACGCAAATGTTGCATAACTTCCTTGTAGTATTCCTTATTAACTGTACGACCTGTAGGCAAGAACTCATAATGCACCACGGCATTGTAATCGAAGAAAACAGTGAGCCAAACCTTCACATTTGATCGAACTTGGCGTGCTTTTTTCGGTCTTGGCTCTTCTGGCCGCTTCCATTGGGATGATTGGGCCATGGTTTCGACGTCATAACCATATACCCATGTTTCATCACCAGTTATGACCCTTTTTGAACAAATCTGGATCATCGTTGACGTCATTTAACAACTCCTGAGCGATACTAATGCGACGTTGCTTTTGCTCAAAATTTATCAATTTCGGAACAAACTTCGCTGCCACACGTTTCATGCCCAAAACATCCGAGAAAATTGAATGATATGAGCCGATATGCCAACATCCTCTGCAACTTCCCTAGTGATTCGAGGATTTACCAAAACCATTTTCCTCACTGTTTCGATGTTTTCATCGTTTGTTGACGTGGTTGCAACTCCAGGACGCTCATCGTCATTAACATCTTCTCAGCCTCCTGTAACCACTTATAAACACTTTTTTGAGGCATAGTAGACTCGTCAAATGCCACAGTCAACATTTTAAGTGCGTTGGAGCACTTTATTTCACTTTTAACGCAAAATTTAACACATATTCTTTGACCCATTTTATTCAAAAGTAAAAAATCGAAGAACACACAAAAGCTTGACTAACATTTCCAGTTGTCAAAAACAAACCAATAATCCAAAATGGCTGATAATGCTAACATATGATAAACATATCTGTACCAACATTGATGTACAAAAAATCGATAATCGAATGTACACAGCCCGCGAAAATTCAAAATTAACCTTTTATTTTGAACACACCTCTTATATTTATGCATTATTGACCGGTTTCGGTTGAACTCAACCTTCATCGGAAGCATGTATGTATCGAACATGTCTACAGAGTGGATTAATTTAAACAGATAAAACATATTTCTTTATAACCAAATATAAATTATTGCACAACACGTCCAATAATCAAGCTGGTATTTCACAACACCGAGCCAAGAGCCTATATGGAACCACAAATGCAATAGCAAGTCAATATTGCACCACAAATTCAATACCGAGCCGAGATTTCACAACACGTACACATAACGTTCGACCGCGCCGCGCGCCTTATAAATAGCGTACGCACAGCGGTATTTGCTCTATTTTCACTTCAACCGCAGAATGAACTACATGTTTTCCATTGGATACCTTGACCTGCTGCTACCATACAAGAACAGTCTTCTACACCCAGCAACCACTAACGTCATCACCCGCTACGTCAGCAACTGATCATATTGGCAAGTGACATAAGTCAAGTACGCTCGGAGCGACAACATCTCCATTGGGAAACTACCAAACTCCTTTCTCAGGGGGATTCGCAAAACACAATAGTCGTGCGCCCTTGTGTGCCTGTGCCAAAATACTTACACTATTTTTCTTGTGCGCAGTCCTACACGTCTCGTACAGTACACATATAAACTGCAATTTAGTTAATATGTGTACTTTCCTTATGAAGGTTGAGTTCAACCGAAACCGGTCGATAACGCATAAATATAAATAAAATAAAGTCGCTTAAAACAAAAAAAAATCTCTAATTTAATTCATTATATATGTTACTAATAAGTTAAGAATTGCCAAACAAAACTCCGTTTTTATTATTTTTGCACCCAAACCATAAAAACTGTAACATTTGCCTACTGAGGTACAAAATTTTATATCAAAAGGATCAAATATTTCATCGAATCAAATTGCTCTCGGGAGATGAATTCAATATTCGCCAATTTAGTAAAAAAACCCAAAGGCGAGCTTCCATCTTTATTACGAGGAAAAGATAGGGCTTTTAAAATCACAATACTTTCTTGAAATTGTCAAGATGAACAATAATCAAAAAAAAAATTGAATACACAATTCATGATTCATCAAATTTTATTCGGCGTCGTTGTTTTGATATCTCGGTGGTTTAGAGCAGTCGCCGCGACCGGCTCCAGTTTATATCCCAGTTTTGACAAAAACAGTTTTTGTCGTCAATAATGTTAATTATCAGCTGAGATCGTGGACACATTTCGTTCCTTCAAAATAAAATCAGTGCTCGTCACAGAGAAGAGAATCAACAGAGGTGCTGTTATGAGTGAGGGGAAGAAGCCAAATTTAACAGGGTGATGGGTGAGCCTGGAGGCATGTCCCATTCAGTGATTTGCTAATAAACGCAGGAAACTCGCATTGCAACGCAAAGTATTAATATTTACTCTTCTAAAAGCAAATCTTCTAGTGATCAACTCGTCCTTTTTACAATTGTGTGGAATTTATCGCCAATGCCTTCCCACTGGGATCGCATTCAGAATTTTCAATGAGTCTTCTGGTATTCCAAATATACTTGACCAAGCCGCCTCAATTGCGACTTTTCTATAAGGGGTAGCAGCAGGAGTTGATGTCTTCAAATGTGTTCTTTATTCATTCAAGCCAAAAGTTGTAATATGATTAGTTACATGAAGAAAACTTTTTTTTTAAAGTCATAATAAAAAGAAATACAAAAATAAATTAAACAATACGATAAAAATGCCTTCATCGTCTTTTGTTGGCATCTTGTAGGGTGGTTTTATGACAGTCATTTTGCTAGCATCACCACTGTCTTTTTCAGTACAAAGGCGAAAAGAACCATTCATTACGATCGGATTCGAAATGTTCATCAGCCGTGACAACTATTGCGGTGTTCCGATTCCAGGTTTTCTTTTAAGACTGTCCATCAAATTAATTTTGCCGGAGATGATATTTTCTTGTGCAAAGATGCGGTAAAGATACGCAATGTTTCTCTTCTCGGCTGCGAGGAGCAGTTCTCTTTCATTCTATACATTATTTAGACGCGACTTGATTCTTCACGAATCCATACAACTCGAGTCAGTTAGATTATCATAATTTTTAAAAGAATGACAAACATTCCCGGGATACGAATAACCTGACAATATTTGAAAACTCATAGGTAGATACTGCCATCATTATAAGCGGAAAATGTTGCTTGTGCAATAATGGAGGACTTAGCAGAGAAATTGAAACCACGACGTTTGAGCGGAACCCAACGCATTTATCCACTCCGCTGCTAAGCAACCAGTCTTTTTTTAAATTTTGTTTGAAGAAAATAGATTTTAATAATAATAACAAGAAGTCCATTTTTTTAATGTGAAAAACACAAGAGTCCCAACTGTCTGGAGCCAGTGATACTATGGCATCCCCAATTGGGGAATGTTGTGAGGTTGAAGGCATTGGGGGGGAGGAGACGAAGGGGGGGAGTAAAACCAAGTCACCAAACATGGCTAAAGCCACTTCAAGCAACGTTCAATTCTAAATGGTGGTCTTACACCAGGACGATACTGACAGTACCTACCACTCTGGAGCGTTCCGCAAATATACTACATATTATTTTT
The DNA here is from genome assembly GCA_022606495.2 of Halesus radiatus. Classification (NCBI taxonomy): domain Eukaryota; kingdom Metazoa; phylum Arthropoda; class Insecta; order Trichoptera; family Limnephilidae; genus Halesus; species Halesus radiatus. The sequence goes on from JAHDVE020008341.1 coordinate 49,350, forward strand.
AATGAACTAGTCGTGAAATAATACAATTTAATCATATAAAATTTACACGCGACTTCCGGATTCGTAGCCAAGAATCTTAACCACCAGAGACGTGCATTCTATAAAGGCTGTAAAGCTGCGCCGCCTACCTTAATAAAAAAAAAATCTAAAAATATTTAAAAAGATTGTGAAAAAAAAACAACTTTCTGATGTCACGTTAATTTTTTAATAAAAGAAAGGGCTATATAAAATATAATAGTATAAATTTCTAGTTATTCCACCCTAATAAATTGTTCCTAGGTGGCAAAATTCTAATTCGTAGTTGCAACCAGACTTGAGCACCTTTGTACGTCTTACTGAATTTACTTTTCTTAGCTTGCAGCGTACGGATCCATACAAAAATGCACTCCGTATCAAAATAACCCACAGAGTTTTCAACGGGTTTGTTAGTGTAAACGTTATTAGCTTCGCAAGTAAATTTTGCAATAGAAAAAGGGCCACTGTAAAGATTGCATAATTTTCTCCTCACCTTGGTGAAAATTTTACCTTTTCATAAAGTTGCCCATTTTGCCCCCAAGTTGCCGGCTGTCGGCGCTAATTCATCAGAGAAAAGATTTTAGCGTCATAAAAAAAGACCGTTTTTCTGAGCGCCGCACATAAGGACGGTGAAACTATATTACACCCCTAAAATAGGGATAAATATTTTCTTCAAACTAATCACAAATACATTAAAAAACGTTCTCTATAAACCCATAGCCCGGGCAATCTTGGCATCGAAGGGCAGTCGACTTATCTTTCGCATGGCCCATATCGGTTAGTTGCACTTAAGCAAATATGATAATTAAAAAAAAAATACTCTCTCGTTGCATCTAAATTGTTCAAGATTGTCTAGACTTCATAATTTAAAACAAAAATAAATAAAGTACTTCTCATTTGTAATAGATATTTATTAAAACTTTAATTAAAAAAATACATCATTCAGTTTGGATGGGTATTTTGGCCTCAATTCCAAAATTAAGTTATGTATGAAACAGGCAGCGCAATCGTTCCTCTTAAATATAAACCTTGAAGGTATCAAGAGATGTTAGCATGTGTCTCTAATTTTTATAATTCTGATTAACTTTTATGTTGAAATGTATCAACATATACTATAAAAAAATTACCCGTTTTCAAGTTCCCTCAGAAAAAAAATCGCAATAAACAATCATTTCTTTATTTTTATAAACAATAATTATTAGCCTGAAACACTCATCCAAATTGAAAAAACCTTCCGAGAAAGGGTAAATGTCGCCGACAGGACTCGAACCTGCACCCTTCTGATATCCGGTCAGATGCTCTACCGATGAGCTACGTCGGCTTATCGCAAACCCGCCAAGTTAATCAATATATACTAGCGTTTTATTCAATAATTACTGTTTTTTATTATATTTCATCTGTAAACAACCAACTGTATTAGTATGAGGAAGGCTTGTAACGGCTAAATCCCTCAATAGGTGGCGTCGAGACAAATTATGTCTACATTTTATTGGTGAAAAATGTTTTGACTTGTCAAATATTTATTAATTGATAAACTAAAGTTTTTAAGACAAGATTTTTGTGCATAGCGCAAAGGTTAACAATTATTTTTATAAACAATAATTAATAGCCTGAAACACTCATCCAAATTGAAAAAACCTTCCGAGAAAAGATAAATGTCGCCGACAGGACTCGAACCTTCACCCTTCTGATATCAGGTCAGATGCTCTAACTTGAGCTACGTCGGCTTATCGCAAACCCGCCAAGTTAATCAATATATACTAGTGTTTCATTCAATAATTACTGTTTTTTATTATATTTCACCTGTAAACAACCAACTTTATTAGTATGAGGAAAACTTGTAACGGCTAAATTCCTCAATAAGTGGCGTTGAGACAAATTATGTCTACATTTTATTGGTGAAAAATGTTTTGACTTGTCAAATATTTATTAATTGATAAACTAAAGTTTTTAAGACAATAATTATTGTTTATAAAAATAATTGTTACCCTTTGCGCTATGTACAAAAATCTTGTTTTAAAAACTTTAGTTTATCAATTAATAATCATTTCTTTAGACATTTTAATTAAAGACAGGGTTTTTATTATTAATAAAATTTGTACCAATGTGGAAATTAGAAAAATAGAAAAAAAGATCAAAATTTATTGATACGAAGAGGGAAACTATGCCATTTGAAAATATGGATATAAGGAGAGATGCTTTTTTTATTTCTTCTAAAATTTATAATTTGCTATCTACAGAACGTAAGTGTCCAAACATAACGTCCTTAAACACATACAAAAATGTTATTAAAAACTGGATTAAAACCAAAGAAATTAACCTTTTTTTGCTATAATTGTATATTTTCCGCATTTTCTTTTATTTATTTTTCCTAATTTAACATTTTATTTAACTTACCTTCAACATCCATCTATTAATACAAATATACTCATATACTGCCACTAACTGATACTAGGTATACCCACGCACTGACCTTGCCTATGTGAGATTTCTTGCTTTATGTACATTACACGTAGGCTTATGATGTACATGTGTTCAAATGTAATAAGTGAATATTAAAAATATTGTTTATAACCTGTGTACCTTGTTTGTGTGAATGTATGTATCAAAAAATAATTAATAAATTAAATAATGAAAAATAAAAATCAAAAAAATAAGTTTTGTTCCCTTATAAAAATATTCTTTCTTGAATTTACCTTTAATGATTATTTCCTTTCACTGCAAAGTGCATAGGTATTCCCAAAGATAAAGTGTCCAAAAAAGCGGTTATAGAAAAGTGGTTTACGTGGGTTATTATTATTATGGGGAAATTCAAGTAGTGATTTTGACGTGTCTCGTGTCGGCATGTTGCGCGGTGTTTTCCTGTGACGTTACGCTTCACACAATGCCTGAGCCGGCAGCGGGATGCTGTAACAGATGCCAGGACTGTCTAACTGTGGAGACCGAGTTTTATTAATGTACCTATTTAGAAACAAGATGGGTTATGATCCTAATATGTTGATGAGAACTGGTGTCACGATAATTGCAAAACTTTTTCACTTTGGAAACATCCAAGTCAACCAACAATTTCACCAGTAAATAATCACGTCCGCTTGACAACAACGAGCCTAAACCCTTAAATATAGAAAAATAGGGTCTTAGATTAAATTTACTTGAACAATTAGAAATTAATTAACCTTCAAATTATCCTAATATAACATTAATTAATAAAGTAAGAAAAATTATATACTCACCGCTTTTCAGTATGTTCACATTACCAAAACAATACAACATATTTGAATAAATCAATTAAGAAAACATTATCACTTAAATGATAATGTTTTCTTAATTGATTTACATCACTTGTATACATAAAAGTGATGTAAAACAAAGTTATTGTTTTATTTTATAAATTAAATAATATTTTCTTAATTGATTTACATCACTTTTATACATAAAAGTGATGTAAAACAAAGTTATTGTTTTATTTTATAAATTAAATAATGTTTTCTTAATTGATTTACATCACTTTTATACATAAAAGTGATGTAAAACAAAGTTATTGTTTTATTTTATAAATTAAATAATGTTTTCTTAATTGATTTACATCACTTTTATACATAAAAGTGATGTAAAACAAAGTTATTGTTTTATTTTATAAATTAAATAATGTTTTCTTAATTGATTTACATCACTTTTATACATAAAAGTGATGTAAAACAAAGTTATTGTTTTATTTTATAAATTAAATGATAATGTTTTCTTAATTGATTTACATCACTTTTATACATAAAAGTGATGTAAAACAAAGTTATTGTATTATTTTATAAATTAAAGGATAATGTTTTCTTAATTGATTTACATCACTTTTATGTATAAAAACAAAGTTATTGTTTTATTTTATAAATTATAATGTCACATCACCAAGTTACCGCTTCATATGAAAATATATTATCATTTAAATACGGGGAAACACATTATAAATGTAAAAACCTCACATAATAGAGAATTTTTACCGATAATTAATAATTATTATTAAAAAAATGTCCAAATTAGAATGGGGTGGCAGTGAATAAAATCATATAAATAGGTGGTCACAATGTGAATTAACCACAGTTTTAAAATGGCCTTGAACGCCAAAACAACTGTCATAATAATAAAAATTAAAAATACTTGCAGATCTTAATAACATTATTAAATTTGATATATTAATATAATTAACTTACCTTTTAGTAAGACGACAAAGCGTATGATGTGTTCCATGTTTTCTAATCATCACGAAAAATAAGGAAAAAAATTTCATCAAATTATTTATCTTGCAACATTTCTCAAAATGAGAATGCAATAGTTCTACTGGTTTCTGGCAGCAGAAACCATACATGATTTATGTAAACCATTATCTATATATATAAAAATCGTTGTAAGTTTGTTTGTTTGTTTGTCCTCGATTCTCTCGAAAATTACTGGACGGTTTCGCTGAAAATAGTACAGTTTGTTCTTATTAGTGCCGGGAAGGTTTAGAAAGTAGTTTGAATTGAAATTTGTGTAAAACTGTTGCTATAACGTTTTAAAATTAGTATGAAAAACATTGAACCAGCCATGTTTTATTTAGGTTAGCATATAGATATAACAGATTGCATATTCCAAAGAAAAATTTTTTTTGGGTAGAATATTTTCAAAATGAAAACACGAGTAGATACCTACTTAAGAACTTTATGATTTAGATATATTTTTAAAAAAATAAACGTTTGGAATGAAATAAAATATTCAAATGAATGTTTCTTTATTTGGAGGTAGTTACTTTCGCTGTCAAATCAATTATTGTACCCGAGCAAGGCCGGGTACACATCAGCTAGTTTAATATATATGTATGTATGTATATCATTAACAATAAAGTATAATTTTTTAATCAATTTTTGTCTAATTTTTTATTATTTTTACTCTTTATAAATTTTTGTTGATATTTGTAATGAGTCTATTCTTATGTTATTATTTTTCTATGATTATTTATCTATTCTTGTCATTATATCTCAGAATACTGTGTATCCTGATGAGGGAAGCGTCGCTTCCGAAACATCTAGATATTTATATGTTAAATAGTGATTTTCAAAAAAAATAAAAATTTTGTTTTTATTCAAAATGACACCACAACGTGACTTTATATCTATTGAAGAACTGAAAACGTATTCAAGCAATTGGCCACACCTGTTTGAATATCACGTAAATGTGACATTTTACCCGTTCATTTATTTCTAGCGTTTTGTCTTTTTCACAGATAAATGGATTTTTCTATGTTCAGTACATAATGAAAATAAATTTGCACTTTGTAAGTAATTGCAATGACATTGGCATTCTTGTTCGAACACGAAATATATATATTTTTGCCGCCAGAAATGAGCATTAGAATTTTTTGCTGTAGAGAACAAGATATTCCACATTACAGTTGACATGCTTCATAGATTCGTCCAGAATTTATGTTATGGCGTGTGGGAAATCTTCATAACATTATTACTTCAATTCAGAAGGTGGTTTATTATAGGTAACTAACTAACTAACCATCACGCCGTTTCCGGCAGAGAGGACGGACTGACAAACAACTTAGTTTTGGCACACACTTCTCGCTTCTTTCGTATTCATATATTCTCTATTTCTTCAATGCTATGTTTTCCATGTCTGCCATGTCTTTCCCCGGGCGTCTCCTCCCATTCACATTCGCGTTATATATTCTCCTTACACTCCTCTGTTCGTTCATTCACTCTTCATGGCCACACCATATAAGCGTCTCTTTCTTGATCAAACTCATTACGCTTACATCAACCTCGCATTCTTTGCGAATCTCTACATTTTTCACACAATCATACATGGTTTTAACAAATATTCGCCTCAGAGATGTCATTTTTACAGCATCCATTCTGCTTTCATCCTCCCTTTGCTAGTTCCATGCCTTACTGCCGAACACCAGGGTTGTTATTAGCGATCCATTGTGGACTGCTAGCTTCGTTTTTTATTAGTATAGGCATATATATTATGTATTACATTTAACAATGATGAAGTTCAATATATTGGATTAACGTTACATGAGTAATCAAACACGGTGAGGAGATGTAGCCCGTCCAAGTTTACCATTGTTTTTAATAGAGTCATCAGGGACGGTTTTCCGCTAGTGGCACTAATGGTACTAATGAGTTGTAAGCCGTTGTCAGGTGTTTTTGTCTGTGGCCAGAAATAGCTACAATGCAAAAAAAAAACAAAGTAGCTATCGTATCGACCGATGTAACGTATCCTCCCGATAAGCTCGCCCCTATCGGGGAGACCCTATTTATAGAGTCGAGCCAAAGGGTCCGAGGAAGTCGTGTGTGTAATGAAATCCGAAACAAAGGCTTATCGGCAAGATAATCGCGGCTAGGGGCATTCCATCCCTTATTATTGTTGGGCCAACTCGGTCAGGGGCAGGGAGAAGCAAATACCTTCTCTAAGCAACACGCTAGTTCTAGTGCTAAGGGATGATTATGTAAAGCGAATTGATATTGAAATGTGAGTTTTTGATGTTTGTGTAGGGGAAAAACAATTTAATGTTTATTTATTTTTGTTTAACAGGGGTTTATAGACTAAAAAATCTAAAGATATTAATTACCATTTTGCAATTAATAATTCTTTGTGGAAATCCAATTTAATAATTGTGTGATTTTGATTTAAAAAAAAAAAACAAACGTTTATGAGTAATTGAAAATAAGTGATTAGGGTTTTTTATTGTTAAATAAAATTATCAGTGGCTAAGATGGGAATATTGATCTGCTAAATGTGAAAAATGAATAGAGAATATTTAAATGAATAGAATTTTAATTAAAAACAGATTAAATTATTACACCTTTATTCACAACGATATTTTGATAGAAGGAGGAAACACCTAAGATTAGAATATGTAAGAAATACGAACTGGAAGAAATCGGCACCCGAGGCCGCTGTTGACTGCGCATGCGCGCGTCGGTGTTGCCACTTGGCAAAGATTGTCAGCGAATTAATTTAATAGTAGCAGTTCCTACAAATGAGTACTAAAGATATGTCATTATGCGTTCGTATTTCATTCATTGTGTTTTACGGAAAATAATGAAGGGTTATTCATTGTACATACGCATAAACTTTCATGTAGTTCAGGGCGATCCTAATATAGATATTGTGATTTTAGGGAGAAAAAATAAATGGTTTTTATTATTTTTTTTTTATGTAAATATCACACAAGAGTTCCAAATTGCACAGAGTTAGAATGAGTGAGGCTGAGGGGAGTGGGATAGGGAAGGAGATGGCTGTTTAAATGTGGTCACTAAATATGACTCTAACTTTTTTAAGTAATTGGTTCAATTAAGTAATGGTCTTTCATCAGAGCAAAACTGAGAATATCTACCACCCATTGCTTCGTTACACCCCTTTTTCGCAGTCTCCATTTTTTTTAACATTAGCATTCTATAACTTTTTTTTTTCAATTTTTATAATTATGTTTTTTTTATTTACGTACCAATGTCCAATTACACAGAATACATAACACGAAATGAAATAAACAAGAGCTACAGAAAAAGAACAGCACATACATAATACAAGAATGAAGCAATGACAAAAAGAATCTAAAATATACATTTGAGAGAACATTCAAGTCAAAGCCTGAACATGGTTTTAGTAGAGTCCATTATTTTAGATATTCTAAATGATAATCTTCGAGTTCTAATTTCGTAAAGTTTTTTTTTTTTTTGTAATTTAATGTAAATCAAATTTAATAATGTTATTATTAAGTTCTGCAACTATTTTTAGTTGTTATACTTGCAGAACTTAATAATAACATTATTAAATTTGATTTACATTAAATTTAAAAAAAAATTAAATGGAGTTCTACGAATTAAACACAAAAACAATTAATAATTTCGTAAAGCCCTACAAAAATCGTTCAGACTGGTACCGAAAATTTCAAGGCCCTGACTTGAGTTAACAAGAATTGACATTCTGAACAGTAGATAATGGTACCCATAATTAGTAGTGTTTATCGATGAAAAGCAATTCATTTTTTTTTAGTTTATGACTGGGAATGTTGAATTGAATGAGTTGAAACGATGAAGGTGAGTCAGTAATACAATGAATTATTTTTGAAATGCAGATAAGATCAAAGTCTGTTATTGCGTACATTATATCTTTGATATTAGTAAGTTCCACAAATAATGTTACATTATTTTTTTTACATTTCAATATAATTTTAACACTAAGAAGTAAGGTATAAATATAAAAAATACATACGAGGTGTGTTCAAAAGAAAAGGTAAATTTTGAATTTTCGCGGGCTGTGTACATTCGATTATCGATTTTTTTTGTTATGTTGGTACACATATGTTATCATATGTTAGCATTATCAGTCATTTTGGATCAGTGGTTTGTTTTTGTCAACTGGAAAGGTTAGTCACGTTTTTGGGTGTTCTTCGATTTTTTTATTTAGGTTCGTTTTCTGGGGCATCATCAGTTCCGATTAAGGTGAAATTTTAGATTTCCGTTTTTTTCTATGTCCTTATTTAGCAATTCTTCAAAAAAATCCAAAAATTGATTTTTTACAAATTTTTTTTTTAGAAAAAACAAAACGTGACTAACCTTTCCAGTTGTCAAAAACAAACCACTGATCCAAAATTGCTGATAATTTTAACATATGATAAACATATGTGTACCAACATAACAAAAAAATCGATAATCGAATGTACACACCCCACGAAAATTCAAAATTCACCTTTTCTTTTGAACACACCTCGTATATATTACAGAATTTTTTTACAGTCCTCCTCACTAGCAGATCCTGTGCTGAGGCGAACTAGATTTCGAATAGGGGAATTTCATCGACTTCTATATTTGAGCTTCAAGGTGACAATGTTTTAAGAATACTAGTCAGTTCTTCTTCCGTTAATTCCTTAAGCCAAGTTTTGTTGGACTAAATGCAATTATTGATTGAATTAATTTGTTTGACAGTAGGTGGAAGTTTGTTGCATAATTTTACAGCTTAATGGAATTAATTGATAAAGTTGTTCCTTACTTTCTACGCTACCTTAGGCCGTGTTATCGAAAGTAGTTCATTTCCTTTCGTGGTACTATAAAATAAAAAAAAATCATTAATAATAAATAGTTTGAGTGTGAAACCGTTATAATATTATTTAAAAATGGCTTTTAAAATCTTAATAATTTATTTATTTATTTATTCACGCCTAGAAGGCTTTTACATGTTGATACATTTATCACATAGTTTTACAAGGGAATACAATAATGTACACATAAGCTAATAAATAGGTGTAAAAGAAGTAAGTAGATACAATATAACAGTATGTAGTTACAGCGTAATTATCACAATGAATAATAGTTTATCCTGTGGTTACATTATAACAGCAGGTTGTACAAAAGAGTATGAGAAGTAGTTTAGTGCAAAATATAATAACATAAGTATAAAAGAAGTGAGAAGGTAGATACTATTTAAGTAGCTAGTTTCAGCGCAATAGGTGGGTAATAAAGGCAGTAGAATTATAATTACTATGACGTTGTAAAATATGAACAGTTTAATATAACTTGTGTCTGTAGATAGCAACAATGTTGAACAGATAAAATATTTTGAAGATGTAAAGTGAAGAAGAAAGGAAATAGAGATTACGCACTTTGCTCAAATGATAAAAAATCCATCAAATTTTTGACCAACCAAAATAAATCATGTGAAACTTACCTTCAAATTCCGAGTATCACGTAAAAAATCAAATTAAAATATTAACCACTAAGCAAGAAACCTTAATACAAGAGTTAAGTAAACGTGTATTGCTATGAAGGGTGAAGTAAATGTTCCAAGGAATCAAAATCTATTGTATAAAGAAGTCTCAGGCGGGCGGTGTTTGTTTGTTTTGAAAAACCGCTACCCTCCCCTCTTCCATTTCTTAAAGCAGAATTTTGATACTTGATGAAATTTCGCACGCTTGACGTTCAAAATAAGCAGATAACTACTGGGTAGGTATAAAGTTACTGGTAAGGGTAGGGGTAGGGTTAGGGGTGGGAGTAGGGGCAGGGGTAGGGGTAGGATTAACACAGCATAACCTCAAAACTTTACTCTAAATAATTTCGTAACCCCGGGCAACGCCGGGTACTTAATGGCATTCGTAGGCAGAAGTTCTTTCTTTTTTTATTTTATATGAATACCGCACAAGAGTCCCGACTGCTCCCAACCGTCTGGAGCCGGTGAGACTATGGCATTCCCAATTGAGGAATGTTGTGAGGCTGAAGGTGTTGCGGAGTGGAAGGAGAAGGGGAAGAGGGAGGTGGGGAAATACCTGGCTATTCATATCTGGTCACCAAACACAGCTAAAACGCATTTTAAGCAACGTTTAAATTCTGAATGGTGGTCTTTCACCAGGGCGATACTGAGAGTATATTCCACTCTGGAACGTGCGCAAATATACTATATATTATTTTTAAATTAATTAATTGTGAAACAACACAAATTAATTAAATATTTTTTTTACTTGCGCACGTCGTTATTCGAACCCGCGACCTTCGGATTCGTAGTCGAGAGCCTTACCCCTAGACCATGGAGGCAGTCAAATGTTGATATTCATATCAATACGTTGATTCATACGCGCTGTCGCTTCTCGCGATAATTCCGATCGACGTTATCGAAAAATTATCACATTCATCGAAGCATCGAATTGGGGGTTGAAAATAGTACAAAGAGGTATAGATCAAAATTTTCTACAACATTTGAATAAATTTCATACATCCCAACCTTTCACTATCCCTTTTTCTCTCCCCTCTCTCCCCTCTCTCACCACGCACTCCAAAGGGAAGATGCCATATTACCAGTGACTTCGGGCAGTTGGGACTCTTCTAAGGTAGGTAAAAAAAAATAATAACCCCACGCCGAAATTATTGGAGATTAAATTAATTTTGATACAATCTCAAATGTCAAAACCGTAAATAAATCAAATCACCTTCCAGAATGTTTTTGTTGTCATGTTTACATCTGCTTGAATTGAAAGCTTGAAAATCTCACAAAGAGAAGCGTTATTGATTTTCAACCCCATGAGACCAGCGAGAGTTTTCACGCATCAAAACTGTGCGAACGTAAAAATGATAATGAAAATGATATGAATTTTCACGAACGTAATTTGACTGAGCGATCGCTCATTAGTCTCATTACCAAAGAAACTATTGTTATTAGTAAAACCAGGTATTGATTTTATCTTTTTCACATTTGCTCATTTTGATTATATACAGCTTTTTTTCCTCGGGGAACTTGAAAATGGATTATGTTTTTTTTTTGTGTAAAGACTGCGTCCATTTACTTTAAATATACATGAATAGTAACTTTGTTAAACGTGTCTACGGGGTAGATTCATTTAAACCGATAAACTTATTTCTTTATAACCAAATATAAATTATTGCATAACACGTGCAATACCGAGCCGAGATTGCACAATATGTTCAATACCAGCACATAATGTTCAACTGCGCCGCGCGCGCTATAAATAGCGTTTGCACAGCGGTATGTGCTCTTTTTTCACTTCGACCGCAGGACGAATAATATCTCCTCCCTTGGATATCTTAACTTGCCGCTACCAGACAAGAACAGTATTATATAGCCAGCAACCGCTGACGTTACCACCCGCTACCTCAACGAACAACCATACTGGCTGGTGCCATAAGTCAAGTACTCTCAGAGCAACATCGCCATTGGGAAACTACCAAATGCCTTTCTCAAGGGGATTCGCAAATCACAATAGTCGTGCGTCCCTGTGTGCCGGTGCCTAAATACTTACACTATTTTTTCTTGTGGGGGTCCTAAACGTCTCATACAATTAACAAAGATACAAAAATACATTTCAACATTAAATTTAATTAGAACGACATGAATTAAGATACATATTTTCAAGGTTTATGTTGTTAAGGTATCAAGAGAGATGTTATACATCAGCACCATACCCCGTGACATGTGTCATGCTGTGCTGAGCCAACACGTCTTTTCTGCCATGTGGTATGCATAACAGATGGTGGTGCCCCCTCTGGCAGTAGTTATCCTTGTACAAAGCACTCCACGAGGTATGGACTTTCTATCAAATTGTATATAATTTTGTACGCCGTTACTGAAAGGGCCGGAATCCTCGACTGGAGACTTTATCAGCGCAAATCTTCGTGATGCATAAATTGCGGGTACTCGTCGTGTATTCTCGTGTTATGAGAAAAAAAAGTATTTTTTCGTATATTTCAATACATTTTTTCTAGTATGGGGCCCGTACAGCATAAGCGTGCTCTAGCTTGGACCTCATAATGCAGTTGAACACAGAAGTCATAATAATAATAAGAATTAATTTATATAGCGCAGTTTTGTGAAGGTTCACCTCAAGTGCGCATAGTTTCGGATTTTGTAAATTGTTTACTAGATCTTATAACAAACCCTAATACTTTGTAGCATGATGCAGACAACTGAAAAATATGTCTTGAAATCGTAAATTTGGAATCAAATACTACCCCTAGATCCTTGATAGATTTTACAGATGGCAATATATCTTCCCTTATTTTATAGACACTCGTACATTTAACAGGGTTTTTTGAGCATGTACATGTCATAGATTTTTTGTAATAAAATACAGTTTATTTCCATCAGCCCACATATTGCACCCAGCTTGTAATTTAAGACAATCGTCGCTGCTACAAATCATAATCAGCAATTTTAGATCTTCAGCAAAAAGCCGATAAGTGGCGAATTAATGTTTAACCGCTCGTCTTTTGGGTTATTGTTCAAATATTAGGTAAAAAAATTGGGTTATTTCATTATATTTCGCAATAACAATACGTGTGACTAGTGACGTAACTTGTATGGGAAATACGAAAATAACCGAACATATCCGTTAGCTTCGGCTGACCTCGAAATACTAAACGAGATGACGCATAAATAAACTTGACGTACGGGATACGGTTTGTTGCGTTCGGGCGATAACATAGCCGCCGTATTACGTACGTTCGTATGGGTAGAGTGGTTAAATATCGTTTTTATGTTTTTGGTACTTTTTTTAATGAAACTTTTTATTTTTTCAAATTGTCTTTTCTTTTTCATTACCAATGTATGCTCCGATAGTTCGTATACATAGTTACCTATATATGTATAAAATTCACCTCCATTTCAACTACAAAAAAACTCAGTGCAAAATAAAACTTCGCTAATAATAAAACGAATCAAAATGAATTTGTGTGGGTCTCGTAGTGTTTAGTCAATACCTGTTTGTATCGCATGACAGTGCGGGCGTTTAAATAAAACATAGTTCCCACACTTTACTGTCTCGTAAAGATGCGAACTTAAGCTGGAGAACAATATTTTCTAAAGGACTTAAAGGGGATCCTTCTTCAATTTTGTTTTTATCTGCTGAGATGTAACGCGTTTCCTCTTTATAAATCAAAAATACACACTAAAAACTAAACAAACAAAGCACCAACGACAGCGCGTGTCAAAAATAAAAGACTGAATTTCTGTGGCAGACTTCTTTAGCGAAATTATCTCTCAAAAATATTGGAACACAATTTGCACATGTGAGTAAGATACATAAATTCTTATCACTGTTAGAAAATTATCTATGTTTACTGACAGTTGTGGGTTAATTGTTTTGATAATTTCCCGTCCGAGGCAAATAAACCTGATCACTACTCAAATTTAATTTAATCTGAAATCAGTCCCGACTGCTCCCTACCATCTGGCACATGTTGTGTGGCTGAAGGTAGCGGAGAAATAAAGTACATGGGTAATAGAAAGGTCGAGAAGTACCTGGCTTTCCAAATTAGGTCATCAAACACGGCTAAATTCATTTCAAACAACGTTTAGATTCTGAATAGTGGACTTTCATCAGGACAATCTACCACTCTGGAATGTGAGGTGATTTTCTCAATAATTACAAAAAACGTGTGGTACACAGGCAAACTGTAGGGGGCAGCTGATCCCGATCTGCGAAGAGAGCTGGAGGGAGACACTAGATCTATCGTTCCCTTGCGAAGGGGAAACGATACCGACAATATTTTAGATCTTTGAATTTTGCATAATATACGCTTTTATGCTAAAATTTCCAATTTGTGCACAAAAGTAAATAAATTATATTAGAAACTCCGGCGAATTCTCTGCGGGGTTTGTCCGTGGTCAATGCGAATTGGTAGTCCGGAGGGGAGTCAGGGTCAGCGGTATTCAGAAATGATGGAGAAGGCAAGTCGGTAGAAGCAGAGCGAGGCGGGGCGGTCGAGGTAGAGAAGTGTTGTCGGGACGAGAGTTGGTGGCTGACTGACAAATAGCCGTTTTTGTGGTCTATTTGTACCCTAGGCCAGGCGCTAACCCGTGCACTCAGGTTGGAATTTCGCAGCGCTATCGGCACATTTCCATGCCGGTAGCATTGCGAAAGTTTGTTCGACAACACCTATCTCCCTCGCACCACGATACCTCGCTCTTTCGTTTACTTTGTCATTCTTAACAAGCAGTAACGGGACACTCCCCTCCACCTGCAAAATATATTTCATAAAATTGCACAAAAGGATAACGTTTCTTTTGGCTAGGGGAGCCGGGCCAGTTATGAACATCAAACATTTATATTCCGCTGGGGCCCGGCCCCGTACCAATGCCGACAATATAATTAAATTGATCAATTAAAACTATCGCCTCGCCAAACACCGCGGAAGAGGCGAAGACTTCCGATACGCAATAATAAATTTTACAAATGTGTAATTAATATTTTTGTAATAATTGTTTTTTTGAATTAACAAATATTAACTATGCGCCTTAATCAAATAAAATGTTCTTGCGGATGCCAGGATATGAACCCGCGATCTCTGGATTCGTATTCAGGGAACCACTTAACCACGGAGTCCATCAATTATGTACATCCATTAGCTTTAATTCATTCATTGAAGTTACAACGCAATTCGTAGTCAAAATATTTCTTGACAACAGCATAAAAAATAATTAATAACCCAAAGCCATTTTGGCAAAATATCACCTTAGAGCACTTTACAAAGCGTGAAAACAAAAGCTGTTCATTTCATTATTAAAACACCCTTTATGAATAATAAAGTGGTTCCCCGTTTGTGTATTCACGTTAACCGCATTTTTCACTCAAGTCTCTTTTCGGGAATTGATCGGGGTCTAAATACGGGAGGGTGTACGGATATATACGTGACGTGAAATTCGGGGCTCTATTTAAAGGCTTTGCATGACACGGATTACTCGATCGGATCGACAGGATATTACACCCCTATTTTTAAATAAAATCAATGTGGCCTTTCATAGAACCTTTTCCTTCCGTTTTAAAGTAAAAGTTTTATCATAAATTTTGATGTCGTGGAACTCCAACTGCGAAACCGTTTTGTAATAATCAAGAATTAAGAAGAGAATGAATTTTTGTCTGGACACTATCATGGTGGGATCATTTCAGTTTGTTCAATTTAATTTATTACGTGATTGCTCTTTTATATTAGAAATTACTCAATGTGAACCCAATCAAATAAGAGACAATAAATTAATCAGAAGTACTTTATTTATTTTTTTTTTTATTTTTTATTGTATAATATTAATTATATACAGTGGGAACTTATACCCGCTAAGCCACTGCAAGTAGCTTGTCAGCAGGAGTTTATTTCAACAATATAATATAATACAACAATAAATTACAATCATCATACAAATGTAGGGCATGCATCTTGTGCTGTACATAAGTTGAGAAAAAAAAAATTAAAGAGAAAAAATAATGGTAAAAGCATTACAGATTTGTTATTGAGATACTAGAGTCCAATCTTATAACACCGATTTAAATAATATTATAAAAATGTCAATATCATAAAAAATATCAAAATTATAAAAGTACCAATATTATAAAAGTATCAATATTATAAAAATATCAATATTATAAAAACATCAATACTTTTAAAAATATCAACATTATAAAAACATTAATATTACAAAAATATAACTATTACGTAAATATCAGAAATATCAAAGCATCTGTAAGTATTAAATAGATTAAGAAATAAAAATTTAAAAGATATATACACATAAAACAGCAGTACAGGTTGGTTACAATGAGGATAGACTTAAATATAATAGTAACACCGTAACAGTAAGTACACCAGATATCTAGGAGCTATACAACCATGGAGACCGTCATATTTGTTACCATCAATACACAAGGTTACTTTCCAAAAGCCAACACTTTAACATCAGTGAGAATTTCATCATAGGACAATTGTTTTTAAATTCGTACGGCAATTTGTTAAATATAAATGGTACAATGTATTCAAGGGTTCGTTGACCATATTTATTTTGAAATATTGGCACTATCATTCCTATATTTTGTGTGAAACGTGTATTGTGTACATGATCCACCACTACAGTTTTTAGTATATAGATATCAACATGTTTCAAAAGTAAAGCTTTCCTCATCAGGATACACAGTACACTAAAAATTAATGACAAGTATAGACAAATTATAAACATAAAAAAAATAATGTAAGAAATAGACAGATTACAAATAAAAACAAAACATTAACGGCGAGTGATTAAAGCAATTAATTAAAAATGTAAAAATCATTTTTGTAAAATTTTGAATAACAAGCTTATATTAGAAATTTAAAATAAAATTAAGAAATTATAAGAAGGGGTATAGATTCATCTTACTGAATTTATTATTTATACGAAAATGCTAGAAATAACGTTAAATAATTAAGAATTTTTTTATTAAATCTTATGTATATCCACAAATAACCGATGTTAGTAAACAGTAACAGAAAAGCATCGTTTTTAGATAATAATAATATTTATAATTTGTCTATTCTTGACATTATTGTTTTTTAGTATTCTGTATACTGATATATAAGTGGTGATTGCAAAGTAATTTTTCATTATTTTATTGGTAGTGTTACCATTTAACGAGTTAGCAATTACCCATCTACGTTAAGATTTTAGCGATATTATTCAATCCATCCATAAGGTCCTAGATTTACAACCTTGGGCAGATCGAGGGGTTCTTAGAGCAAACATCAAGAAATAATGTTTTTTTATGTGATGCCGTCTAAGAATTCCAATTATCCGGAGCATGTAGATTTATGGCATCTTATGGGGTTAAATGAAGTTGTAAGGGAAGGGGTCCGGGAAGAAGAATTCTGGAAATTATCTTACTCTTCAGAACTAGTCAATAAACACAAGTAAAATCATTTTTAGGAACGCAAACGTTCCAATTCCGAACGGTGATCTCCTTCCTTTCTTTCCGCAAGTACGAAATTATCTCCATAGCTCATAATGGAAATTATATTGAATGCTGAAAACAGTTACCTTTAATAAATAAAAATATCAAATTAATTTACAGGCTTCAGATTCCCTGCTTTATTTAAGATTGTTGGTTTTGTAATTAGAGCAAAAAAGTGACAGGATAATTGACAGATTTTTTGGGTGGCTTTAATAAAATCGCCATTGATTTTCTATCCTTTATTTAATGACGGAAAAGACGACAAAAACAATTAAGAAATAAATCCTTGTAATAATTGTGCTGAAATTTGTACGTGTCTTTCCATAAAATATTAAATCCGTAAAACCGTCCTTAGCGGTTTTAAAAATAAAATTGTCCCTGGAAAAGGCCTCCCTTAACCGTTTTAGTGCTCTTGTTATTTTGCAAGTAAGTATATAAATTGCTACAGATATTCAGTGTTTTTGAATTTAAAAAAAAAAGTATGGTATTCAATAAAAATGCAATAACTTGGACAAATATCAATCAATTTTAATGTACGTTTTTTTTGTTATACAAGAAAAGAATGAAATTTTACCAATAATATAGTTCAAATTTAAAAAAAAACTATGCATTTACAAATACAAAAATTTTTTTTTTTTAAATTTAAGATTATTTCACTGCACAATTGTGTTTTCCCGTGGTCCATGTAGTCCCTTTTTACAGCGAGCGCATAGGAGATTGGATCGCCTTATCTCATTTGCTTTGCTGCACACATTAATTTATGGGAACAAAGGTCTTGTCGTCCGTAGTGCCGCTGTCATTTGATACATTACGATCATCCGCAATAGAACTAAACAATAAATACAGTTATTTAGACACGCGCCAACCGCAATATGCCACGCTCAAATGAACACGTGCTATCCCGAGGACGACAAAAAGCACACTGCAAAATTTCAGCGCTATATCGCTGCGTCACGATTCAGGTATCTAAAGCTTACAGCGCGATGGCGCTGTACCGCACTTTAACAGTTAAATGATAAGTTATTTTTATAAAAAATAATTATTAGCCTGAAACACTCATCCAAATTGAAAAAACCTTCCGAGAAAAGATAATTGTTATCCTTTGCGCTATGCACAAAAATCTTGTCTTAAAAACTTTAGTTTATCAATTAATAAAAAAAATATTTGACAAGTCAAAGCATTTTTCACCAATAAAATGTAGACATAATTTGTCTCGACGCCATCTATTGAGGGATTTAGCCGTCACAAGCCTTTCTAATACTAATAAAGTTGGTTGTTTACAGGTGAAATATAATAAAAACGGTAATTATTGAATGAAACACTAGTATATATTGATTAACTTGGCGGGTTTGCGATAAGCCGACGTAGCTCAACGGTAGAGCATCTGACCGGCAATCAGGAGGGTGCAGGTTCGAGTCCTGTCAGCGACATTTATCTTTTCTCGGAAGGTTTTTTCAATTTGGATGAGTTTTTCAGGGTAATAATTATTGTTTATAAAAATAATTGAAGTAAAACATATTCATATAAAAAAATAATAAGTTAGTCGCTATATATTGGACAAATAATAAAACATTACCTAAATAGGAATCAAAAGAAGTATACTTGTGAAAAGGGTGACTGGTAAATCATGCGAAATAATTGAGAAAACATTTACAGAACGTTTTTTTTCGTTAAAACTGTTCTGTAGATCATAAAAATGAAAGAAATGCGTCGTAAATAGAGTATACAGTGATATAACCACCCTTATCGCTACGATAAAGAAAGTGATCCAAGGGTTGCGCTTTCAGCTGGTTGCTACTAATTCAAGCAATTTAACATTTTCCACGCGTCAAAAATATATATGACTTCTGTCACACGCGGGACTCTTTAAACAATGGAAGTTTTGCCGCGTGACAGTCGCAACTGTGCCAGTTCTACAATGGCATCCCTCGTGTGTGGATTGTTTTTTAGCTTGAGGGGCGGTAGGAGGGGAAGACGATGGGGTAGAGGGTGGTTTGGAAGTATCTGGCTATTCATGTCTGATCACTAAACACGGTTAATGACATTTCAGAATCATATTACAGGACACAACAATTTTTTTATTATTATTATTATTTTTTTAATTCAAAAAGTATGCAATGAATTGTATTCCCATTAGTTAAGAAACCTATTGTGGGATCACATGCAGAACCTGCAATACAGTTTTTAGAAACAAACACACTTAATATTTAAAATACATAATTAACATTCACAGTACATTTACAACACATAATTAACTAACTAACTAACCGTCACGCCGTTTCCCCGCAGGGGTAGGCAGAGAGGACGGACCGCCAAACAACTTGATCTTGGCATACACTTCTTGCTCCATTCACTTTCATACAACGTCTCATACATTCTCTTCTGTTATTCCGACTTCTGACATGGCCCGACTCAAGTATTTGATTCACTTGATCGTTCCACGTCTTCCTTGGACGTCCCCGGCTTCTTCTTCCATTCACATTCGCGTCATATATTCTCCTTACACTCCTTTCTTCGTACATTCGCTCTACATGCCCAAAGCATCTAAGCGTCCCTTTCTTAATTTTGCTCACTACGCTTACATCAGCCTTTGCATTCTTTACGAATCTCAACATTTTTCACTCGATCATACATGGTTTTACTACGCATTCATCTCAGAGATCTCCTTTCTACAGCATTCAGTCTATGTTCATTCTTCCTCTGCCAGTTCCATGCCTCACTGCCATACATCAAGGTTGGTATCAGCACTCCATTGTGGACTGCTAGCTTCGCTTCCTTGGACAACTTTTTGTTTGCGCCAACCGCGTTCAGTCCTCCGTTAATGGAGTTTCCTGCATTCACCCTTCTTTCACTATCCCTATCTGTCTTTCCATCTCTCGTAAACATACTTCCCAAATACACAAACTCATTGACCTGCTCCAAGTATTCATCATTCACAACTATATTGCACACTGTTTTCGTACTCTCTCTTTCAAAAACCATGACTTTGGACTTATTTACATTCATCATTAGCTCATTCTTCATACATACTTCGTTTATCCTAGGTACGAGGGACTGTAGATCTTCCATACTGTTAGCAATCAGCACCGCATCATCAGCATACAACAGACAACATACTTGCAGACTACTCATTTTCGCGCCCAGGCCCACCTCTTTTAATTCTTGCATACAATTATCCATGTATAGATTGAATAACCACGGTGACATTACGCATCCTTGCTTAACACCTTTTGTGACGTCAAACTATAATTAGTATTTGTAATAAAGACATATCACTGGTACATTATAATATAAGTGTACAGAGACACTTATTATAAAGAAACATATCACTGGTACATTATAATATAAGTGTACAGAGACACTTATTATAAAGAAACGCATTACTGGTACATTGGTACATTATAATATAAGTGTACAGAGACACTTATTATAAAGAAACATATCACTGGTACATTATAATATAAGTGTACAGAGACACTTATTATAAAGAAACATATCACTGGTAATATTATAATATAAGTGTACAGAGACACTTATTATTATAAAGAAAAACATCACTGGTACATTATAATATAAGTGTACAGAGATACTTATTATAAAGAAACATATCACTGGTACATTATAATATAAGTGTACAGAGATACTTATTATAAAGAAACACATCACTGGTACATTATAATATAAGTGTTCAGAGATACTTATTATAAAGAAACATATCACTGGTACATTATAATATAAGTGTACAGAGATACTTATTATAAAGAAACATATCACTGGTACATTATAATATAAGTGTACAGAGATACTTATTATAAAGAAACATATCACTGGTACATTATAATATAAGTGTACAGAGACACTTATTATAAAGAAACATATCACTGGTACATTATAATATAAGTGTACAGAGACACTTATTATAAAGAAACATATCACTGGTACATTATAATATAAGTGTACAGAGACACTTATTATAAAGAAACATATCACTGGTACATTATAATATAAGTGTACAGAGACACTTATTATAAAGAAAAACATCATCGGTACATTATATAGTTATACTTATTACAGAGACACATCACAGCATTAATGCTTAAGGTATTCTTTCAAGTAATAGAGTTTAAGCATGATCTCTCTTCTTTGTGGAAAAAAAACTATATTTAGTGTCTGCATGTTAATTCAAATCAAATATTTCGCCTAGATAGATAATGTTCTAATATAATTCTTCGTATATTTTTTATAATAACTTGTTGAAGTCTATAAAGCTCATTGTAATGTATGTTTAATCATTAAACATAATACTACCAACTCTTAAAATGAAACATGAAACGGAAAAGACAGAAAAATAAAAAGATGAGGCAAGCAGAAAGGTTCCGGATAGACCGTGAGGTCTTGGGTTCGAGTCCCAGCTGCTACCGTAATCATTTTCTTTTCTGTGTCTTTTCGATTTCATTTTGACGGTTGTTAATATTATCTTCAATGATTAAACAAATGATAATCTAATATTATTCTTTTAAAAAACTTTTTTCTCAGATAAATATTATTATTGGATTATTTCAACCTCCGTCATATTTAATCAAAGACAAGCACAATTTCGCAGTTTTATATTTTGAAACTAAATACGGAACCGTTCAAATGTCAGAAAATGAAAATGGCGCTTACCGTCGATCAAATGTGTCGAGGCTTTGATATAACCAAACCTAAGAGACAGAAATAAAATTATAGTGGTTCCAGGCAGAGGTCGTACGTACGTCATCAACGATCGTTTCAAAACGCTTTCATAAAAATCTTTCTTCTCACACATCTTGTATGAAAACGAAAAATACAGAAGATACTAGAATTCCGAATGTGTTTTTTTTGTATACACATTTTTTTTTCTTATGTAACTTATAATTTTTATTTGACCAACCTCCAACATCCGTGTATTAATACAAATATACGACTATACTGCCAGTAACTGATACCAGGTGCTTTCTTCTCACCAGACAACGCACTGACCTTGCGTATGTGGGATTTTTTTTTGCTTTATATACATTACACGTGTTCAGATGTATATGTAAGTGAATATTAAAAAAAAAGTGTAACATTTGTACCTTGTATGTGTAAGAGTATGTATGAAAAAAATCATTTGTAACTTGTATGTGTACGAGTATGTATGAAAAAATTCATTAATAATTAAAATTAAGGAAATATTCCCTTGGAAATTACGCGAATGTATATTTGGTATAAATGGTATAACTTTTATGGAATTACCAGTTATAAAAATAAATAAATTAGTTAAAAAAAAATATTTATAAAACGCACACAATGATAATAAAATTCGCACAACATGAAGTAGAAAATTAACATTAATCCCAGACTTATTCGTTAATAATTTAACCGTAAAAATAGAATAATATCATTGTTAGAAACATGACTATGCACCAATTTCGTATCTGGGAACAAACAATTTCCTTCAGGACTTCTAACACAGAATGCAAATGAATTCTTAAAAGAATAAATCATTTAAAAGTCAAAACCCAACAGGTAGTCAACGGGAATATGAAAACGGTGAACCATTTTTTTACCACTGACGTCCTTAAATAATGTAGATGGTAGTTTATATAGTTTGAAGGGTTCGCGATTTGACTGCCCAATTTAAAAGTTTTGAATTTTTGTAACACTCCGTAATTTTTTTTTCGTTCTTTTTAATGAAAATTATGTTTTTTAATATATAAGATATCTCTTTTGGATAACAAAAAAAATCTTTTTAAAACTTATTTTCTTTAATTTAAGTGACGCTTTTTTTACGAATTCATTGTTTATTATTATAAAATATAACTATTTTAATTTCATTTGGATACAATTTTATTTTACACATATTTATAGTTATTTCTTCAGGCATATATTGTCGACCGAATAAGTAAATGAGTACATATAAATAAATAAAATCATTGTGCTAACTCGCGTTTTATTTCGATTCCACTTGTATATTAATTTATAAAAATAAAAATAAAATGTGTTTCAATTATCGATTACGTAATAATACGTCTTTGATACACCTAATCTAAAAATCACGTTAATTATACTAGAATTATCACTATCAGTCTGCCATATAATTCGAAGCAATATATGTGTTCACTCCAGTCCATAACTATCAGTCATCTACTTGGATTCCAAATAATGACCTGCGATTATGTGCATCTCCTTTACCCACTTCCCTCCTTTTATGACCTACCGCCTCAGTACAATTAATGGCCGCTGAACTTTAATCTCATCACAGCGCAGCATCTCCAGTGAAATACGAGTGAATACTACATGTGCAGTGAGTGAATTGGTGAGTCCCTTTTTTGCCCTTAACTGTCTTGTTCCTTTCCTGATGCAATAATCACAGGTCTTTCAAAGCTTAAAAATACAAATTCGTAATCGCAAGTATCGTGATAATTAATATTACGATTTCTATTCAAACGCCCCACCCGCACGCAGCAACACGAATTACGGCCCATTGGCTTGCGTTACAAAGACGCACGGACGATCTCTGCCTGGGACCACTATATTTTCAAATGAAAAATTTAATCCAATGATTTAAAGAAATTTTAAATAATGGAAATGTAACAATTTTCACAAAAATAGATCAAGTTCTATTACAAATTAATGTAGGTATATTCACAGTTTTTCTCACCATTGCGTTGCAAAGATAAAGTCCTTTTATCACCACGAAATTCTGTCAATAATTCTGACAGACTACCCAAACCACTGAACGGGTACTCTGAAGAAGTATGATCTATAAAATATAGACGTGAAAGAAAAAAAACAATTTCCACCAGTTTGAACTAAGCTTTTCAAATGAAATGCGTCGACAGCCCTACAAAATTGGTTTCCTGCTGAAGAAATTATTTCGATTTATGAAAACAAACTGATCAATATCATTCAAGTGAGATAAAATTGAGCTTCCACGCCCAGAACACACTTCTATCGGCCACTTTGTTCAGTGAGCCATCCCCCAAAGCTGCCATCACCCTCTTGATGGGCAGTACAGCCTCCTGCCTACGGTAGACACTCGCTACCCCTCCAGCTTGCCTACTACAGCCTCCTTGTCGCGTTATCTCGTGAGATAAAGCCTGGATGACAACAGCCTAATGGCTCTTGTGGTGAAAAAGCCTCCGGGGAATAACAAGCCTTAAGGGAGGAAGGTGGTACATTTTCACGTGACAAAATGATAAATATATATCTGTTTTAACACCACTTGAAGGTTTGGCAGTGATGCCTGTAGGAAAGTGGAATGTAACAAGGTTTCACGGAAAGCAAATAATTGCAGTGTGATATCGTAATGATGTAAATTTGGAGTACATGTGTTTGAATGTTTCAATATTAAGCATTATCTCATCGCTGAAATTAGATACGGGGTTGAATCAAAGTCAATGTGGGGTAGTTTATAAAAAAGACACAATATGTTTTACTTCAACTTGAAAGCCTTCTGAAAGGGCTCTTAAATACTTAAATGTTCTACGATGTTTCGAAAAGTTCATTCGTGGTTAAATTTTCTTAAAAAAAACAGTGGACAACTTGTAAATGCTGGGATTAAGTGTGAGAGTTTGTGTATTTGGGAAGTATGTTAACGTTTTTTTTTTTAATTTAACGTAAATCAAATTTAATAATGTTATTATTATGTTCTGCAAGTATTTTTAGTTGTTATTATTGTGACAGCTGTTTCGGGGTTTAAATTCATTTTTAAATTATGCTTAATCTTCACTGTGATGACTTGATTTTATTTACTCCCACTCCTTTTCAATTTGGACGGGTAATGATTTATTATCGGTAAAGCCGATTTAGTAAGAAAACAATTAAAATTCCGAATTCCGTGAGGTTTTTGTATTTATAATGTGTTTGCTCGTATTTAACTGATAATCTTTTCATAAGTGATTTATTTAAATGTGTTGTATCGTTTTGATAATGTGAACATACTGAGAACCGGTGAATATATAATTTTCCTTACTTTATTAATCATTACCCGTCCAAATTGATAAGGAGTGGGAGTAAATAAAATCATTTAAATAAGTCATCACAATGTGGATTAACCAGAGTTTGAAAATGGCTTTAAACGCCGAAACAGCTATCACAATAATAAAAACTAAAAATACTCGCTGAACTTGATAATAACATTATTAAATTTGATTTATATTAAATTAAAAAAATATATATTAAATGGAGTTCTACGAATTAAACACAAAAACAATTAACAAGTATGTTAACGAGATTCTAAAAGTCTGATAAAAAGTGAATAAAAAGTGATAATGAGTGAAGAATAAATGCAAAAAACTCCGTTAAACTTCATCATCATCATCAGTTAAATTATTAGCTTATAAAAGTTTATACGAACAAAGGAATAATATTCCATACTTTTATCAGATTCAAAAAATTCTTTCAAGAGCAAATTTGCGGTTCAAAATTATATTTCAGTACATTAATAACCCTATATATTATACAATAATTATATAAGGGCATATCGACTTCTAGTGTGTTTTATTTATTCTTTGGTGGAGGTATAGAACAAAAAAATAAAACAAAAAATACGATGTAGGCGTGTTTTGTGATCCAAAATTCGGGTCTAAAAATGATAATTAAAAAAAAAAAATTCATCATCATTTATACTCCGGAACTGATATATGTGATTCTTTTCATGTAGTTGGTGGGACAAGACAATACCCACCATTTTATTGTGACAATTCAACTTCAGCGTTCCAATATTATTTCCCTATGCGAAGGATTCAACGTCTGTCGAACAAATACGTCGATGTTGATGATATATTTGTTACATTAATATTACAGTATAAGCATGCATTAGTACGTTATTTTCATCTAGTAGAGTTAGGTTATTTGAAACTATTTAACTCTGGATAAAAGCCTCAAATTATGTTGTTTCTTTTTATGTTATCTATTATTATACATATGTACCTTTTAAATATTATTTGTAAATGTCCATGGCCTGTAATAGGCATAAATAAATAATATATAATAATAACATCTGACCGGACATCAGAAGGGTGCAGGTTCGAGTCCTGTCGGCGACATTTATCTTTGCTCGGAAAGGTTTTTTCAATTTGGATGAGTGTTTCAGGCTAATAATTATTGTTTATAAAAATAATTGTTACCCTTTGCGCTATGCACAAAAATCTTGTCTTAAAAACTTTAGTTTATCAATTAATAAAAAAATAAATTTCGATCGAATGGACTGGCAATCTACAATGCAGACAGTGGAAGAAAGACAGAGCGGTGTATTTTCTGTGTTTTCGTTGGCTCTCCCGGGGCTAGAACCAAAAGGTAATAAGTCGCTGGCACAACGGTAGAAGGCATTTGTATGTGTATTCTTTATTCTATGCACTACGGCATATAAAGTAGGTCAATGGATTAGAGCCTTACAGAACCTACAACACAGTAAGCTTGGGGAATAACTAATTAAGACATGCGATATTTGGGTCAGTCCGACTTCCACTGGGAAGTAATGAAGATTTTTGAAATCGTTTGATAGGAACTCTGATACCATGAAGATAAAGAAAAGAATTTCCTTGTAAACTGTTTTCCTTGTATGCTTTTGTTTTTCATTTCCTTATTTACTTAATTTTGGTATTATTATTCGTGAAAACAGTAACTACGAAACTTATGAAAAGATTACCGCACAAGAGTCCCAACTGCTCCCGACTATCCTGTGCCATTATGTGACAACTTCAACAACTTACCCCGGTGTATAGTATTGCAACTCAGAATACTTTTGGGTCTATACGAACTTCTAGACGCTCCAATTCCGAACGACTGGCAAACAGCTCTCACAGTGATGCCATTCCTGCCAAAATTTCGGTAGATTTACCGATTTCCGCAAAAATCTACCAATCTACCGAAAATCACTGAAAATCTGCCGGAAATTATTTTTTTTTCCACAATAGGCTTTTTAGAATTCCTTTATCAATTTAAGAATTCTCTCGGAGACTTACACAAATTTGAATTTACATTTATGTGTAAACATTTTTTCTCGATTGATTTAAAACCCGTCCATACTCGTTAATAGCTATTGCTCACAAAGAGATCGACATGACAATCTGGTCTCCTTTAATGGAAGCAATTTTCCCAACAAGCCCTCCATTGATATGTTTGGTGTAACCTTAAGTGACCAGCTCAGGTATGGGGGCTCTATCGAGGCCAGAGTAAAGTTAGCCTCTCAGAAGCTGGTCGTGTTGTACACAGCCCGCAGATACTGTAATAGTACGCAATGACCCTGTACAAATGGCAATTATGTCCCACTGTAGAATTTGGCAACCACCAAATAGTCACAAAATATCTGAAAACAACCCTTGACTCTGCGCAAAAACGGGCGGTCCGTTTGATAGATTCGCCTATCTTAACAAACGGACTGCAATCTTTGGAGCCCAGACGTCAGGTGGGAATGCTGTTCTTGTTTTACCGGTATTTTAATGGAAGATGCTCTGAGGAACTAGCGTCATTGATCTCTTCGGCACCGGTGCATAGTCGGGAAATACGCCAAACGCGTGCGTAACATTTGCAGACGGTTGACATTTGTCACATGAGAACGACTCGTTCTTATGTTCATCAGCTCGGCTGTGGAATGATCTGCCGGCCTCTGTATTTCCTCCATCCTACAACATGGGCCTCTTCAAGACCCAATTTCACTCCTTCCTTTCCTCTAAAAGACCCTCCACAGAACATCCCCAAAGATTATAGGCCTTGAGGGAAATTATTTCCCTCAGGGTCTCCGGAGTGGAGTTACCGTAAAAAAACCTGCTTATATGGGCAGGGTTATAATTTTAATTTTTTTCAACAAATCCCCATAAATACTTACCTACCGATTTTTTTCGTCAATCTACCGAAATATTCATCTCCCATCTACCGATTTTCAGTTTCGCGGTATGGCATCACTGAGTTCTCAGCCCATTTGGCAAAGGTGGCGATATCTTTCGTAGATTCTATACAATCCAGGGAACATGTCAGCAAGAATGCTGGTCTGAGATGCTCTACCCATATTTCGTAGCTATTACATTTAATTTTATCTGATTCGTTGGGCTCTAATGTGTTATATATTTTTATTACGTAAATTAGGTAACTGACAATCGAATATAATTATAAATTACTAGGTTTTTCCTATTGCAGTCCTGCAACTGGCTTGTATTGCGTTAAATCAACCGCGACTGACTACTTTGTACGGAGGTTCGCACCCGATTTGACCGACTCTGAATCTTACTCTCTTCGATATTCGATACGCTTACGGTGTTTTTTGGCCTGCTAATGCGTTCCACGCTCCGTTTTGACTGCGAATCGACCTAATTGTGTTCGAAATTTGTCTTAATCTCCGGCCAGACCGTATTACTCCTTATTGTGTAGGTAATTAAAGAGGTGTAAGGCCGATTTTTCCATGCAGACCCCAGGCTTAATTTCGAACGTTACCATATTACTATAAGTATTGACTTATATGCAGATTTTTCCAATAAACATTTTATAATATGATTCTGTTTTATTATTATAAAATGTTACATTTACAAGTGGGACTAAGGCATCCTCAAAAGGGGTTTGTCGTGAGACTGAAAGTAAAGAGGGGAAGGAGATAAGGGAGAGGAAGGTGGGAAATACCTGGCCCTTCAGATTTGGTCACCGAACAAGGCTGAAGCCATTTCTAACAACGTTTCAATTCTGAAAGGTGGTCTTTCACCAGGGCGATACTGAGAGCATCTACCACCCCGGAATATGCCTCCAGCTGAAATCAATTTGAAAGTTTTTTTTATTTATATCTATATATTATACAGTACCATTTCACATAATATATTTTTTTAAGTATAACAAAGGTGCTTTGTATGGTGTTTTATAATGTGGAGTGTAAGGTAGGTTTGAAGAGGTGATTCTGTGAATGTGTTAAATGTGAGACAAGTATTGATGTGTACTGATTAGTTTTGTTTTAACGTTTTAGTTTTACTACATAGATATAAATTAGGTATAGAATTTCAAGAGAAATACATATTTCTTTTTTGTTTTGGTCACAGTACATGCAACATTACATCTTTATGTTTTTACGGATATTTCACAAAACACGCAATGTTCTAATTTACCAATTAATATTAGTATTATTTCGTAAAAAAACATTGTGCTGTTAATTTTTGTGTAATTATTTTCGAATTTATCATTGATAACGATGTAATCTGGATTAAAAAAAATTTGTTTTATACTGCCGTACCGTCAGACGGGCACTAGACATGCATAATTTATTTTGTTTGAACCGCAGAGCCGTGGTAAAACTTTCATATTGGCCTCCCACAGTAAACTACGTTCAGCTTACACGCACATTTCCAATTTAGTATAAAAATATTGGACGACCACACGAATCAACCTTGACACTTACGATATGAAGAACAATTATAGAGAGGTTAAAACTCGGTGCAATGACCCAAGCGAACCGTCCTGTTGACAATATAATAATAATCGGATGATTTTTATAGCGCCGTTTTTGTGAAAAATCACCTCAAGGGCGCTGTACAAATCTTACTTCCTATTCTTACATTATTCCTATATTACATCTATGACATTTTTTTTTTGGACAGGATATCATTACACATTTTTTATAGACCATATAAAGAGATGCAGTTAAATTATCAAGACTAAATACGGCTTGGTCTAAGTTTTCATACATGTTAAATTGAGAAAAAAAAAGAAGCTAACTGTATTTATTCCTTTTTTTTATATATGAATACCTCACAAGAGTCCCAACTGCTCCCAACCGTCTGGAGCCAGTGAGACTATGGCATTCCCAATTGGGGAATGTTGTGAGGCTGAAGGTATTGTGGGGAGGGGAAGGAGAAGGGGAAGAGGAAGTTTGGGAATACCTGGCTATTCAGATCTGGTCACAAAACACGGCTAAAAGCCATTTCAAGCAACGTTTCAATTCTGAATGGTGGTCTTTCACCAGGGCGATACTGAGAGTATCTTCCACTCTGATTCCTTACGATATATTGCAAGACGATAATAGAAATCATAGGAGTTATGTGAAGTTGGGCGGCGGGTGAGGACGGGGGCCGGGGGGACTGATCCATCTTCTTTGTCTTTGTTGGTGACGCCCCTGGGGGGCGTGACGCGACGCTTGGTGTTGGTCTGCCTTCAGGATCTGGAAAGAGCACATCAGCGTGTTGTCCATTTCTCGCCCCAGTCGGTGGTATCCTTGTCGGGGTCAGGAGCAGCAGGTCGCAGAGCAGCCTGGTCGGGCACATCCGTATATACTTGATTCGATCTAAAATTTTATTCAATTGTAACAATAAAGGTCTCCATAAGGACGTCAACAACGGAAATTTTTAAATATTTAACCTTCCAAGTATCCAATAAAATCTTTGCACAAAAATATTCTACTTAATCATCTTAAAAATGAGAAAAGGGCTATGACTCTTAGTGATCATAACATCAGAACAAAGCAAGTAGACAAGATAAATATACCGAAATGCAATACTACTTTTGAACAAAGAAGCTCTGAATTTTTAACTGTAAAATTTTATAACAAACTCCCACTTAGTATCAAAAAAAGTAATTCAATCAATAATTGCATTAAGTCCAGCAAAACTTGGCTTAGGGAATTACCAGAAAAGAACTGACTAATATTCTCAAAAAAACGTCACAGAAATTACTGGAAAGACGCCACCCTCACCTTGAAGTTGAAATATAGAAGTCGCTGAAACCCCTTTATGCAAAACCTAGTCCGCCTCAGCACAGGACCTCCTAGTGAGGAGGACTATGAAAAAAATTCTATAATATATATGTATTTTTAATATTTATACCTGACCTTATAATATCAAAATTATATAGAAACTAATAAAAAAAAAATACAAAATTTCAAGACTGAGTCATTCAAAAATTCTCTTGTACCTAGACTTCACGCAGAAGGTAATACTTTTTCAGACATAATAGATATGTTCAACTGCTCGGAATACAAACACAAACAGACGATTATTGCATACATCCTCAACAATTATTAATATATGTGTCTAGAGTATAAGTATCAGTGAATGTGAGGTTTGTTTTGAATATTCGCCTCTGTAGCTAATTACTCGGAATGGTACTTACACTATGTTATTCCTGTAGTTGTTCGTTATTTTATCTATGTATCTACTGTGTTGTGTTTTGGACCTGTATGACTATTATAACTAACTAAATATGTAAAAGCCCATGTGGGGCGTATATAATGTAATAAATAAACTAATAAATAATTATTCAATTGGGCGTGACTTTTGAGAGTTAATTTTCATTCCAAAAATGCAATATTAATTTCTTTAACTAACTTAGCCACACAAAAATGAGATGCTTTAACTTCTGGCCTGGTATATTATGATGACAATGTTTCACCACCCATTTTTATGTTGAGAATTGTAATAATTTGATATTCTATGTAATATATTTTAGTTTAATAAAAAAAACGTGTTAGTAGAATTATCTAACGATTTTTAATTATTATTTTATTTTGTACTTAATGAATAAAGTATGTTTAATATGTTAATAACTATTTTCTGCATCCTTGACGTCGTATCTTTCGTCGTCGGCTCATAAAGCTGAGTGATGCGAAACTCAATCTTATGAATTATACTCAATAATATTATCTTTTTTTTAGTGCTCTATTTTAAACGCATTTTTTTCTTCATAGCAGCAACGATTACCTTTCAAACACATATACACCATCTCTTTATACTTAATAATTATACTTTTTTCTAGATATATTATGTTATCATACTATGTCAATACTAGCTTTTTCCCTTCTATTTTTGTATAATGGCACTTAATATGAACTAAGCTTGTCAATTTGACTCTCCTACAACGGGATTTGTTCCCAGTTGGGCCTGCATTAATGTTGATGTTAAATAATGTGTGTTTCAAATAAATAAATACTATTATTTTATGTTTTGAGTTTTATCACACATGTGTGAAGTAATGCGTCTTCATAGTATAAGGTCTTTGTTCTCACTTTGTTTACAAAATCAGTTTACATTAGTGCGCTGTACCATATCAAGACTAAATAATTACCACATACTATGGGATTATGCATTTCATTTGACGTAGGTACCTTAAAGGAAGTCTTTTGTCTCCGTGTATTCATGTTTAGATTAACCGTATTAATTCCCATACACCTGTTAACTATTAACACGTGAAGGTACGCCAATCTTATGACTTAATGTTTTTTATAATAATAATAATAATAATATTTAATCATTGAAGAAGATAATATTAACGCATCCCAAATGAACCACGAAACCGAAAAAACAACAGAAATTAAAAAGATTTCAGTCAGATCTGGGACTCGAACCCAGGACCTCTACCTATCCAGGGTAACCACTTATCCAACTTAGCTAATGAGACCAGTTCAATTTACGCCATTTACGCCGTTTTTTCATTTCTGTTGTTTTTTCGGTTTCGTGGTACATTTGGGATGTATTAATATTATCTTCTTCAATGATTAAATATTACAATGAGGTTTACAAACTTCAATAAGTTATAAAAAATAAATTAATTGTATAATAATAAGAGTTCATTTCCATGGCGCAGTTTTGTGAAGTTTAACCTCAAGTGCGCTTTACACTATCTAACCTAATATAATTGTACAATAACAGATATACTACATAGTATATCTGTTATTATAGTATATACTCGTATATATGCAAATTAAAACTATGACGTAAAATATTCATGATCAGCAGATTCGCTTACATGCACCTAGGGGTATACGAGTAAATAATCAAATATAAAGTACAAATATCAAAAGAGCAAGAAAATCTACACAAAATAACCCAACCTAATATAATTAGAAAACAATATATGTATTACATGCATGCAAATTAAAAACACAATTTAAAATATTCACGAGTAGCAGACTCACTTAGATGAACATTTTAGATATTATAATATAACAATTTAGAAGCTAGGGGTGTAAATAATCAAATATAAAGTAGGTACAAATAATAACAAGAGAATATTATATGACATTAAATAGGCGGTTATTCACTGGATACTAAGGGCATTGAATAACAAGGAGGAGAAAACCGCATCTAAATAAGCTGTAGAAGATCAAAAGAAAAATGTCCCGAAATTTTGTATCTACTCGTACGTACATGAATTTATGTTTTATATCGGATAGGATTTTTTTGAATAATTTGATTTTTAAGACCCGTTTGAACTCTGCTAAATTCTGGATGTTAGCAATATTTGGGGAAAGTTTATTCCAGATTACCAGGCCGGATATGAAAAAAGCGCGATCATAGTACACGGGTTTATTCAACTAATTTAACTAACCGGTTAGCAGCATTCAAATCTGTTGATCTCAGAGAACGCTGTCTATCACCTGGGTCTTGTTGGATACATAGTTCAGATATATAGGCTAGTGCCTTTCCCTGGACTGCTTTGACGGTTGTTGAACAAATCTTGAATTCTACTCTTTCAGGGCACCGAAGCCAATGAAGGCGATCCCTTAGAAGTGGAGTTATGTGACAATATTTAGGCTCACCATATATCATTCTCGCCGCAGTATTGAAAACAGACTGGATCCTGTTGAGTTGTTTTTGGGGGATACCAGCATATGCATTATTACAGTAGTCCATACGTAAGCCAAAAAAATATCATGTTTTAGTGCATTAGCTCCATCAGAGAGAAGGCATCTTCTGATTGATTTTATTGGCTAAGTTGGAAAAAGACAGAACTTACAGCCTTTGGGATTTGCGACTCAAGAGATAGACAACTGTCGATAGTGAATCCAAGATATTCAATTTCTTTGGAAGGAATGATATCAATGCCCAGAATTTGATCGGACTGAAATCAAGAAGGTCCTGCCTTCCGTGAGAAGATATCCTAATGAACTCTGTTTTGGTAGGGTTAAGTTTAAGTTTATTAACAGACATCCTACTTGATACTGTGTCAATAAAGTTAACTACCTCATTTTTCAGGATGTGTTTTCCAAAAAACTTGAAAATTTTACAATCATCCGCATAGCCTTGTGATGCAAATCCAGCCAAGTGAATAAGGTGTTCAAGACTATTCGTAGACAAAATAAAGAGAATGGGACCCGAGACGGAACCTTGGGGAACTCCAAATTCAATTTTAGATTCAGGTGAAGTACGTTTATTGAAAATTACTGAGCTTATTCGTCCAGAAAGGTAAGATGTCATCCGTTGTAGTACATCACCCCGAACATCAAATTTGGTATCGAGCACATTTAGTAGAATAATATGATTCACCGTATCGAATACAGCACTCATGTCAAGGATGGACACTAACCCCACTTTACCTGCTTCCATTTCAAGAATCAGATCTGAAATGATCCGCAAAAGAACAGTTTCTGTTGAATGAAACTGTCTATAGGCTGATTGATTTTTCGCAAACAAACCAGCCGAGTATAAATACTCCACCAATTGCTTACCTACGATTTTCTCTAGCAATTTGATAAGAAAGGGTAAATCTTTATGTTATAATGAAATAAATATCGTGACAACTGCTTTGGGTAGTTGGTGCCATTTTTGAAAGGAACCAAGAAGGTTCGGAAGTTAGTACCATTTTAGAGAGGAACTAAGAAGATTCGGCAATTAGTGCGTTTTAGAACAGAACCAGGAAGGTTTATGTTAGTAGTTTTAAATAAAGGAACCGGGAAGGTTCAGTAGAGTGGCGTTTTAGAGAAGAACCAAGAAGGTTCGGTAGTTAGTAGCGTTTTAGAACAGAATCAGGAAGGTTCATGTCAGTAGCTTTTAAGAAGGGAACTAGAAAAGTTCACCATTCACATTTGGAAAAGATACAAGTAGAGAGAAGCAATTGTAATTTATCATAAATTAAATATTGTCTAATTTCTTACAAAGGTTGGTTTCCACTTTGTGTCGTCATTATTAATAATCGATTTTTTTTAAATTACATTGTATTCGATACTTTATTAATATACAAAGATATCTACATGTTTCGAAAGCGATGCTTTCTTCATCGGGAAAATATAATGTATTCTAGTAATTACAGTATTAGAGTTAAGGAACACCTAATGTGTTTAAATAATAACAATTATTCTAAATTTGAATCATATTTTAGAAACCAATCATTATTTTTATATAAATAAAGGTTTAAAAATTTTACGTACAAACCCAACCGGTTTATAATTAGACAAATTTGAATTTTAGAAATCAGAAAAAGCTTTAATAGTGAATTAAATTTAATAAATAATCATTTTTTTAAATGCTATCTATTGAATTAATGTTCATGCTAATATTAATAATTTTTTTTAATTCCTAATGTTAATTTATTACTCAATGTTTCATAATTTTTTTTTATTAACATTTTTGATTAATTACTTACCTACTTTAATCGGTTTGCGTTTATATTCATAATTTGTCTATTCTTACACAATTTTTATCATTTGTCTATACTTGACATTATTATTTTTAGTATTATATATATTCCTGATGAAGAAAGCATCGCTTTTGAAACTTGTAGATATCTGTGTATATTAATAAAGCGGTGAATACAAAGCAAAAAAAATATTAATTCAATTAGAAATATTGTCTCAGTATAACCCCCTTCCCGAGGTCCTTAAAGTGTGTTTTCACGCTTTAATTGGTTCTTGTACTGTGATAGTAGAAACAGTTAATATTTGTACAGCTTGAAGGTGTCCTATCATACATTACGATGATCCTATTCAAAATAAATAGAGATACGTAAACCAATTTAATTAATCTATCAGTATGAAAATTAAAAGTTATTCAAATCCAGTAAACAATCTAAAACAATTGGCTTAAGACCCTCTGAGCGGAAACTGAACATTGTTTGAAAATGAGATATGTTAATACGGAAGAGAGAGGGAGCGCGCTAATATAAATAGGGCGTAAACGAAAGTTTTTAAAATATTCAGAATTGAGCAAAAGTCTCAAGACGCAGTGAAATTTTTCATTCTTGTGACATGTTAAATAACGGAACCATAAGTGTTGTTTATATTTTTCCCAGCATACCTTCGATTTTTTTTCTATTCATGGAATTTCGTACATTTTCAACTAGACATCCGAATAGAAATAATCTTCAAAAACAACATTTTTTTGAGATCATTAAAACTTCCAGTTTTCAACGTAAGTTTGTAATATGAAAATAGAAATTCTGAATTCGAAAGCTTAAGCTATCTATATCACAAAACAAAAAGAACAAATTTAAAAAAAATATGAATCTTAATCAAATTTTAAAATGTTATTATTTTTTTATTTAATTTTATTTTCGGATGGGGCAGTGCTAATGATAATATTCTTAATTTACTCATTAGAACGTAAAAAGCCATTATGAAAATTATACTTAAAGTCCTTGTAAGAACTAGCACTGACGAAATCTTCAACAAACTTAACATTACGTCATTAAAACAATTATGCTCTAAAACAATACTACTTTAAATTCATAAATACAAAAAAAAACAAGAAATAACAACAATCACACATATTAGAAACACTAGATCTCCAGAGTCAAAAACTCATACAACAAGGAACCACAAACACAAAATTTGGACAAAAAAAGTTCTTATACTATGGTACTAAACTCTACAACAAAATCACACTATTCTTTAAAAATTACAAAAACAATAATAAATTTAAAAATAAAATTATACGATGGATACGTTATATAGGGAGATCTGAAATAGAAAACATATTAACACTAAATACATACTAACTCCGAAACCACTCAACTGCACTTAAAACACCTCACCTAAGAATGATCCTTTTTTTCATCAGGCACATCAATTTAATATACTGTAACTTAATAAAATTCTTCTATAAATTAAAATTTGTCTTGCCACATGGCACACTTAAACTTATATATTTTTCCATGGTAGAATCCATTCTGAGATATGGAATACGAACTTGGGGTCACACAAGCTTTACGTATATTAAGTATGTCCAAAATTTACAAACTGCGATAATTAAAAAAATTGTCACATCAAAGATATACAGACAAAGAAAAAAATTAAAAATATTATACGGTGCTGAGGGCCTGCTTCCTGTAAAAGGTCTCCTATGGTACATCACTATTATAGATAACGCGGGAGAAATCCAATACAAAAAACCACTGGTGTACAAACACAGCACTAGAACATTCACTGAAAGGAGAGGCCTAAAAATTCCAAAAATTTCAAATAAATATGGAGAGTCGAACTCTTGAATACATAGTGCCAATGATTTTCAATAAATTTAATGAAAGCTATAAATTGGAGGAAAGTGAGAGGCTTTGCGTGAAATCGATGAAGTTATGGATTTTAAATGAGCAATCTATGTATCTTTAAATTTTTCTTTGTATACTTAATGGCTAAGTTAAATTATGTGCCTATAATGTTTACGTCAAATGTAAGTACTGTTACATAACGCAAATAGTCCATAAAACTAGCCTCTCGTTAGACAACAGCGTCTCAAGCGGCCGAAAGCAAGACCTCGCAAAAAGAAACATCCAACGCTCTGCCCAACACATGGCCATTCACCGCTCGGAGCCCGCCTAAGGAACACACTCACTGCACCTGCACTGAAGATGGCTTCCCGCTCTGTCACGCTACGCCTCGGAGAGCTAATAATTGCCTCCCCAGAAAACCCATTGCCTCTACAACCTAAACCGTGAGCTGTCTTTACATTTTCCCCTCTGTTAGTGTTGTATTTTATTCAAGTCACAGTTTACATGCTCGTTTTAGAGATTATCAGAGAGAATTTGCCCGTAACATTATTGTGAGGTTAGGTTAGCCTACTGTTCACCATAACTACATTCACCATGTCTGTACCTTCCTCATAATTAAACTACTGATTTTGAAAGCATACGGGAGTTTCATTTAACAAAGTATTCGAGTCTGGTTCCCAATTATAAGACTGCCTGTCGGCCCACGATCCTGCAGAGGAGCTCCTAGGCCTGCCGAAATTGAGCTAGTCAAAGGTCCAGAGCCGAGCTCCCTGGAAGAAAACCCCTCACCGGGTAAGTCTGTACCAATGCTCCGTCTCCCATAACTGCACTTTCCCAACCATCCTCCTCTCCTTCTCCCGCCTTCCCGCTCTCAGTCAAATCCATATTATTACAGTACCTATTTTGTTTAAGATTAATATATACTTATTAAACCAAAAAGAAAAAGAAATGTTTGTATGTATTACTATTACTATTAGGACTAATTAATTTTTGTAGAACCTGCAGACAAGCTGTCATGTGACCGCTTTGCAGGACTACATATTTTGTTCCTTTCTTTATTTTACCATTCATGTATTTATGTTCTTTGGATGAATAAATAAATAAAAAATAAAAATAAAAAAAAATATTTTGTAAATGAAATCCTCAGCACGGGATGTGGGGATGTCATTATTTGTTGTTTTGTTATAAAAAGAAGATAATAAAACATTATTTTTTTGTATTATTATTATTATTGTGACAGCTGTTTCGACGTACATGGCCATTTTCAAACTATGGCTAGGCCGCATTGCGTTACATATCGTTGCTGCGCTTGCAAATCCGCTATATAAAAAGAGGTAAATTTTCAGGATTTCAAAGAAAATACGCAGAAAATTAGATCGCTCAAAGATCCAATTTTCTGCATAATATACTTGAAATATTACCCACAACCTTTTTAGTTAATTAGTTATTTGCATCTCCTGAAAAGTTGTGTATTTTTACATGTCGGATTTTGCAGGCGCAGCGACGATATTCAAAATAATTTTAATTAATTTTAATTAAAATGCTTGCGGAACTTAAATAACTTTTAAAAATTAAATGGAGTTCTACGAATTAAACACAAAAACAATTAATAAAAACAACAACGTTTGAAGAAGCCCAATGGAAAAAAAAAACTTTGCATGCCAAAAAACAACAAAAAAGGCTTCTGTAGTTACGTTAGTCATCCGCAAAGTTATAATTGTCCAGCTGCACGTACAGAGCAATCAATTGGACGAGAATAAACTTTTATGTTTAAAAAGTTCTTTGTGGTACTTTAAATTAGGCATTTAAAAATAAGTAAAGCCCTCAAAGTTAGTAATTCACTTTAAAGGCAAAATCAATTTATACACTTTTATTTAAATTGCTTTGTTCCATTGTCTTCATAGGTAGGTTTAAAAAAAATTAGGAACGACAACTCATAACTGATGGAATAAGAATCGTTGGAAATTCACAAACATCCACACGTGCTCGTTTTTTATGGAAGTTCGAAATTGTTTTTAGAAAGTGGAAATTCGATTCCTAAGATCAATTTGTGACACGATGATCATATATCCAATTCCGAGGTGTCATAGGACGATGGCGTCCTGATACCAGTGATACCCTAATCAAAATTTGAGTGTTTAAAAGACGCTTGGATGAATGATAGGGTATTACTACAAAATAGGGCGTAGTAATATATTCCTGTGACATTTAATATTATAGGAAGATAATATTTTTTTTTGTTATGTTATTGGCTTTCACCCATTAAGGGCGATCTCGGCCATGTATAATCAGTTAGATTTTAATTCTACAAATTGTTCTTAAAATTAGTTACTTTTAAACAAGATATAATATTTGGGCAAATAAAATTGAAGCAGATAAGTTAGATAAGTTAGATAAGTTAAACAGTGTAAATTTATGTGTTTTTAATCCCCAATGACTTAAATTTTAATGCCATTTTTATAAATGTATTTTGCTAATAAATTGTTAATTTGGGGGGAGTTGAGACTTAGAAGGCAGGGAATACTGGTAGGGAGATCAATTTTAAGTTTTACCAATTCATGCATAAAATTTGGAAATTGGTCATTGATAGGACACTCAAAGAAATTATGGTCCAGAGTGTCCTCTGACCCACAATCACAGTAAGGCGAGCTGACTATATGGAATCTGGCGAGATGACTAAGACAAGAAGTGTGACCTAGTCTCATACGAGTTATGGAGGAAATATATTTTTTGGCATGCAAGTGTATTTATGAAACCAGGGCTTGACAGGAATAAACGGTTGTATTAATGAGTACTGATGACCTTTTGTTAGAGAAGCTATTTTCCATTCAGAGGACCATTTGAGTTTGTATTTACTTTTTAGAATAGGGAAATAATCTCTAACTGGAACAGGAATACCATTTAACGGACTGTGAACAGTGGCTTCCTTAGCAATGGAATCCGCTATTTCGTTTCCAGTAATACCTAGGTGTCCTGGAATCCAAGCCAGGACCACTGACGTATTAGATAGTGAAATGGAATACAGGAGGTCTCTGATAGAGCAGATTAGGGAATCGCTATTAGAATTGAGTGGGGATGAACATATTTTTTGTAGTGAGCTAAGCGAATCTGAAAGAATGAGGGCGTTTCTAATATTGTGCGATTTTACAAGATGCAGTGCTTCTATGATAGCTATGCATTCAGCAGAGAAAATGGAGCATTCTTTGGGAAGTTTGTGTGGGAGACTCATCATCCTGTGTGAAACATACACACTGGCCCCGCAATGGGAATCCTGACTGAGTTTGGAACCATCTGTGAATAATTTTATATAGTTTGGCCAATTGTTTTCAATCATTTTATTAAATTCTACATTATTTGATTGAGCTGAATTGTTTATATTTGTTTGTTTTAAAGAGTTATAGCAGTCATAGAAAGGGGGGGGGGGGGAATGTTTTTTCCAAAATGGATTTGAAATAACATCATACTTTAAAGATTGAAGTTTAGAAATCAAGGGATGGGATGTTATCGAGCATGTTTTGAAAATATATTTTTCTGCTAAGCATCGCCTTCTTATATTATTAGAATTTACAAAAAAATTTTAAACATTATCATCAATCTATTTTTTTACAGATATATATATATTTTGTCGAGATGACCAAAGGGAATTGTTTCATTTTAAAAACAGAAAACTGTATTTCTTTCGAGTGTGTCTTTTTTTAATGGCATATTATTTTAATGTTCTTTGGTGTTACGGTTAGTTAGTTTTTAATGGTTTCGCCACTTTAGACATTTTTGAAAATTTTGTACTGTTATAACAATGCTTGTTTTTGCTGATACGTTACTGATAGGTACCGATTATTGTAGTCAATAATTAATTATCGGCGATGCCGGTATTCCTTGTACCACCACTACACTCAATA
Source organism: Halesus radiatus (assembly GCA_022606495.2). Classification (NCBI taxonomy): domain Eukaryota; kingdom Metazoa; phylum Arthropoda; class Insecta; order Trichoptera; family Limnephilidae; genus Halesus; species Halesus radiatus. The sequence continues at coordinate 90,681 of JAHDVE020008341.1, forward strand.
GACTAAAAAATAAGCTCTCTATTGATCATAAACCAATGACGTGTTTATAAAAAAGAAAATATGTGTTGGAGGATCAAGATGATAATATAATGAAGATAATTATAATTCATATTTGTAAAAAGCATTAACTTTGTGGCTCGCCATAATTTACAATAAAAAACACATAAATTTCTTGTAGACCACTTTTATTTTATCAAAACTCTACCGGTTTCGGAAGCACCCTTCCTTCATCAGGAGAATATTACAAATACTACAACAAATTTATGTGTTTTTTATTGTATAATTATAATTAATGATTAATAAGTCTCATACAAAATCAAAGTAAAAAAGGATATATCATTCGAGACCAGTTCATTTATTATTTTTTTTTGTTTAATTCCTTTAACTCCAGCAATTTTTTAAAAAATTTAATAAAAAAATTTATGTAAATTTAATTTAATATTGTCATTGTTTTTTTCGAAACCGTAGTTATATGATTCTATTTACCCCGACCCAATATCGCTTTTTAAGGTGCCTAAAATGATTTATTACCGATGAAACCGATTTACTGACAAATCAATGTGAAAGTCGTCTCAACGTGGCCTAACCACAGTTTGAAAATGGCCTTGGACCCCGAAACGGGTGTCACAATAATGAAAACTAAAAAAAAATTGCAGAAATTAAAAATTGTAATACTGTGAAAAAACGATTTATTTTTTAATACCGCACAAAATAGAATACAAGTGAAGGTTTTTTTGAACGATTTTCCCGAAGTTCAAGTATGTACATATTTTATATAGAACATAAACAGTTTAATATCGCTGTATTCCTTGGACATTTTCTTAACTATAGATCCCGTATAGAATTTACATATAAACGTTTTTTTTTACGGTCTCCATGGTCGAGGGGTAAAGCTCTCGACTAGGGTTCAAATCCCGGCGTGCGCAAGTAAATTTTATTTAATTACTTTGTTTTGTTTCACAATTAATTAATTAAAAATAATATATTGTATATTTGCGCACGTTCCAGAGTGGAAGATATTCTCAGTATCGCCCCGGTGAAAGACCACCATTCAGAATTGAAACGTAATGGCTTTTAGCCGTGTTTGGTGACCAGATCTGAATAGCCAGGTATTTCCCCACCTTCCTCTTCCCCTTCTCCTTCCCATTCCCGCTACCACCAGCTTCACAACATTCCCCAATTGGGGATGCCATAGTCTCACTGGCTGCAGACGGTTGGGAGCAGTTGAGACTCTTGTGCGGTATTCACAATAAAAATAAGTAAATTATTTAACTTAAAATAGAACACGTGTACGAGTACATTGATTTTATATGTATTCTAATATGAACATAACAACTGCACACAAACATCTTTACAATTTAAGTCACAATATACGAATCAAACTTTAAAAATTACGACATTAAAAATTGTAATTTACATATTTCGTCACACTTCCTTCTTAAATTTCAAAACATGTACCCCTTCTTTTATATTGTTGGGTATTTGTTGGAAAATCTTCATGGCTCTATGTAGTAATGAGTTTTGCAATTTTATTTTCAATCGAAAGGGAATCCTTATTTCATTTCTTCTTCTTGTAGAGTGGTTATGTCTGTGTTGATGTTATTAATTTTTCTCAAGAATTCACAATTATGTTGGCCGTTGAACACTTTAAAGAGAAAACTATTACATTTAAGTATATAATTTGCTTAAAAGACACTATGTTTAGAAAGCATTTTTTTTTGAAATATTTGTTTCGTCTTAAAATTATTCACATGGCTTTGTTTTGCAAAACTGTTAATTTTCTAAAATCTTGATCTTTTGACAAGAACAAAATACTGCTACAATAATTAATATCAGGAACAATGACGTCATTGTGTATAGTTTTAGAGGATTCTGCACTGATATATTATTACCTAAAAACTTACTGAATTTTAATAACAAAAACGCCCTACATGTATGTACATTTGGGTCCGTCCTAGAATAAACTAGACCAGTAAAAGATAAATCGCTCTCTTTGTAAAACCACTAGGTACGTTTTTTTTTAGGTTTCCCTTAAACCCTTATTTTCTTACCACGTGCAAGAATATTAATATCAACTAAACTACAGCCGTAAAAAAATACTGCCGTCATTATCCTCCTAATATAAAATAATGAGATAAAATTGGAGGAGACAGGGTAGCAGAAGAGAGAGTAGGTTAGTGTCATGGAAGATATTCAGTAGGTTAAATATAATAACGTTATTCATTACGTTTGTTCATTATTTACGACTTTCTTTTTATCTGATGATATAAAATGTTATCTAAGTCTTTCTTGTAGCATTAATAAACCTTGCCGACTTAAGCGTATTAATTCTATTCGATTTATTGGAACAACTTATTGTAGCTTATAATTCTATTGAAGAAGATAATATTGACAAATTTCAAAATGAAACATGAAACCGAAAAAGACACAAATTAAAAAGGCATCTGGGGTCGAATCCAGGACCTCTGTCTTACCGAAACAACGTTCTGCCTCTGAACTAATAATAATAATAATAAAATAATAACCAAGCATTTATTTCACTTCAACTTCGCTTTGCCATAAATAAACTTAAAAAAATGATTAAATAACTACATTCAGTGGTATTCCTACAGTGCTACTTTTACATTAATAATAATAATAATCGGATGATTTTTATAGCGCCGCTTTTGTGAGAAATCACCTCAGGGGCGCTATATTCTATATTCTATTCATACATTCTTAACATATTACATACATTCTTTCTTATTCTTAATATTACTCCTACTGTACTCCTTAGGTGCATATTCATCTAATAAAATTACAAAATATTATACAGTATATACAAGGCTATACAAAAATAACATATTCCCAATAATACTACAAAAATAGTAACATTTTAACTAATGAGACCAGTTTATTTTACACAGGTCCTGAATTCGATTCCCAAATGCGATTGATACCTTTTTGATTTTTTGTGTCTTTTTCGGTTTCATTTTTATATTTGTTAATATTATCTTCTTCAATGATTGCGTATTAATTCTATTTCGTGTCATTTTGTGAAATATCTCCTCGTGGGTGTTTTAAAGAGCTAGAAATAGACGTAAAACTGTTGTCAATTTATCTTCAAGCTATTCGTAGAGATAAATGGGGCGATGTTAAACAAACGTAATCCAGTATTTACATATTTGCAGAAGTCGCGGGTTGTGAAAGCACTCTGACTTGTGAGATAAACAACTGTCAAGAATGAAGAAAATAAAATGTTCGTTTGTGCATTTGCACGAGGGTCTGAGCATCAAATATTTTTTTTTGGAAGGGTAAAAAATGGTGTCCGGGGAGTCTATTTGTACGGGGAGTAAATTATAAAAACTTCATTCAGTCTAATTCGTTTAGTGGAAACGTTAAACAAATAATAAGTTAATGATTGTAAGAATTTGTTTAACGTTTCCACCAAACGAATTAGACTGAATGAAGTTTTTATAATTTTGAAACAAAAATATTTGTACGGAAGTGAAGCAGGTTCTATTCATATTAAATAAAACACATCTTTATTATAAACCACGAATTTACTATATTTTACGTCAATCAGTTTCGCATAGATAAAGAATACTACAGAGTTATCTTGTATATATTTTATTTATTTATTACAAAAAAATACATAATACATAACGTACATGATTTTTTTTTAAATTCCTACTGATCTACTCTCCATAAGTTGAGCTCCAGTAGCTCATGGTTATGGGGGGAAGTATTTACATACGTAATGATAAAATAATAAAAACAATTCAATATGTAAACAGTATTAAAAACTTTTTAAATAACTACAAACATAAATCAACAGAACAATTTTAGAATAGTAGTGAATATAAAAACTAAATCGGAATTTATGTGCTGGATAGTATGCATTAAGGGTACAGTCATTATCTGAGTTCAGGGGGTTAATTTTCTTTTTGAATTGTTCATGTTTCAATGTTTCGGTTACATTAATTTTATTGTTGGAAAATAATAAATTATACCACCTTATACCTAAATACACGAGTAATGCTGTGCTGTGCTCGTTCTTACCATTCTGATGGCTATTAAACCATTCGTTTTGAATCTTTTGTTAATACTATCCAGTGGAGTTAATTTTATTGATGGAAAACTCTTCGAAAATTTGATATAAGGCGTTTCTTTTAAATAATTCTGTAATATATGGTACATTAAATTCACGAAATATCTCTAGAGTAGGGAAGTCGTGAGGTTTTTAATGCTGATTATTTTTTGAATTGTAATTATTGGCTAGAGAATGCCTTTATAGGCCTCTCCCCACACAATAATGCTATGATGCAATAGGGACTGAATTAAAGAATAATGGACCATTTTAATTGTTTTCTTATTTAATACGTTACCTATGTTAAAAAGATATAGATAAGTTTTCTTATTCGTTCTACGGTGAGGTTGAGATTGTCTTTCCATTAAACATTTGTATCTATTATGGTTCCAAGATATTTTATATTGAATTTATGATTTAGTTTAGCAGGGTCCGGATTAGATGTGACATCATTTATACAGTTTTTAGAGTGAAAGGTTATGTTAATTAAATTATTTGGTACTTCCTCTCGTAGAGAAAGAGGAATAAAATATGTTTTTCTGTGTTGAGCTATAATAGGTTGTCATCGAACCATTCTTTGATAATTTTTATATCGTGATGGGCTACAATGATAATCTCGTTCCACGTTTTTTTTTTACAGTAACTCCGAGGGAAATAATATCCCTCAAGGCCTATATCATCCTTGGGGATGCTGTGTGGAGGGTCTTTTAGAGGATAGGAAGGAGTGAACTTGGGTTTTGAAAAGACCCATTTTATAGAATGGAGGAAACACAGAGGCCGGCAGATCATTTCACAGCCGAGCTGTTGAACACAAGAACGAATCGTAGAAGCGACCGTTCTCATGTGACAAATGTCAACCGTGTGCAAATGTTGGGCGCGCGTTTGGCGTGTTTCCCGACTATGCACCGGTGCCGAAGGGATCAATGACGCTAGTTCCTCGGAGCATCTTCCATTAAAATACCGGTAGAACAATGACAGCATTCCCACCTGACGTCTGTGCTCCAAAGATTGCAACCCGTTTGTTAAGATAGGCGAATCTATCAAACGGACCGCCCGTTTCTGCACAGAGTCAAGGGTTTTTTTCAGATATTTTGGGACTCCCGACCAGAGGTGGCTGCCAAATTCTACAGTGGGGCGCACTTATTGCAGCGTTATCAGCAAAAGATATAATTTTACCATGAATGGATAGTTTAAACATTTGATTGACATAAATTATAAATAAAACTGTTCCGATGACAGTTCCTTGGGGGATTCCACAAAATATGTAGTTACAGAAAAGAATTGAGTGAGGTATAATTGAATCAGTTTAAAATACAGTAAAAAACACTTTTCTGTGGAACGTAATGGGATTGTTTTGATTATTCTCTTTACTAGTTTTATTTTTACAACGTTTGATTGCACCTAAAACCATAATTATTGGTGTATTATAGTTTGTAATCCTGGTTTTAATTTAAATTTATTAACAGAGAAAGAGATTTTTTGTTTTTTTTTCAGTGTGTGAAAGAGATTTTTATCGAACCAATTTTGCAATATATTAATATCAATATTTGCTAGGTTGTTAATATTATCCCAATCGGTACCTTCAATTATAATGACAGTGTCGTTAGTATAAGATATTATTTTTCGATTTAGTTTTAGTATGAATGTGTCATTAACATAAATGATAAAAAGTAGAAGTCACAGTATAGTACCTTAAGATATACCGAAATTACTTATTTTTGGCTGAATAAGTACATAATTTATTTTTACCACTTGAAGGCGTTTGAAAATGTAGTGTTTTATTCGTTCTAGAGCTGTACTATCGAATTCAATATTCCTTATTTAATTATAAGTTTGCCATGAGATATGCCATCAAACGCTTTTTCGCATCTATAAAATTGACAATGCATTTTAATGATTTATCTAATAAATTATGAATAAGGCTAGTTAATTTTGTAAAACAAACTTCTACAACAAAAAATAAATAAAACAAAATATATATATTAATTGATAAACTAAAGTTTTTAAGACAAGATTTTTGTGCATAGCGCAAAGGGTAACAATTATTTTTATAAACAATAATTATTGAGTTTGAATAATGTGCAGGTTCGAGTCCTGTCGGCGACATTTATCTTTTCTCGGAAGGTTTTTTCAATTTGGATGAGTGTTTCAGGCTAATAATTATTGTTTGTAAAAATAATCAAAATATATATGTTTTAGGTGTTAATAACGAATGAGCTTAATTCACGATAAAAACATTGAAGTGGTAAAAATCTTATCTGCTTATTGGTGTGGTTTATCTCGGGATATAAACTGGTTCATTTTTTATGGTTTGTCACCGTGAATCACCTCATACTTGAATTGTCTTGTGCATCTGTCCCTGCGGTTTTTCCCAGAAACGCTTAGCATCTTTACACTTTTTGTCTTAACAAATATCTTTAACGCATTTTCAAAAATGTTTTTGATGTCGAACCTATCTTTTTAACGGACGGGGTATAATCAAATTGCGAAGAAAAACTAATTTCATTGATTTTAACGCGTGTATGTATCACTTTTAGGAAAATTTGATCAGACCTAAAAACTTACTAAAATAGAAATAAAATTGCATTATGACGACAATATTTAATTATAAATGCCTATTTATTTATTTCTTAAAATATTCGAATGTAACTCGCTGCCTGTCAATACACGAATGATGACGAGTCATGTATTCGAGAAATGTCATCGCCTAGTGCTTTATTTACGTTGTTTGCCTCCA
>JAHDVE020008342.1:0-39760 GCA_022606495.2 Halesus radiatus
GTTTATAAAAAAAAAAATTATTATTGTTATTTATGATTTTGAAAAGAAATTCGGTGTCATTTTTGTACTGAATATAATTTGATGTACATTGTGATGAAAATTTAATTCAACAAAGTAAAAGTGACGTATTACAATGTTTATCTTATCTCATCTTACATGAAACACATGTTTAAAAAAAAATTTATCATCAAATACCCCCTGTGATGCTCTGCTATCATAATTTAAGCTCCTTTAAGAAGAGTGATGTCTCAGTGAGATTAAAAAAAAACATTCTTTGAACAGCCATGTGCCATTGTTTCAAAGTATGTTCATACTTAGGAGTTTTATTCAAAAACAAAAGTTGGTGTTACATAGCTTAAGCCATATTCATAATGAAGTAAATGTAATTGAATCATGATATTATATTATTTATGACCGGTCGGTGGCTGAGTTGGCATACCGTCTGGGTCTCACCCAGGTTTGGTGAGCTCAATTCTTCGGCTGGCCAAGTCCTCCATCACGACACAAGCAACATCCTCCGCTTACTGTGATGGTAATAGGAGATTTTAAAATATAATCAGTTTGTAACTCGGGGAAAGTTTGTCTTTCTTATTAAAAAAAAAATTTATATTATTTTTTTTTTTCAATTTGTGTACTTTGATCACAACATGCATGTATATTGTTATATTATTGTGTTACTATTTGAACAAATATTACATATGAAGAAGCAAAATAAAAGTAAGGTCATCAATCCGTAATGTATTTTTTGTAATATAAATTTCCCTGTATGGTTATGCACACGGAAGGAAAATTAATAGACCTGCCCTAAATATGATTTTTACGGCTGGTATTTTGGTATTTTCTGATCATCTGTATTAAAGAAACATTGTTCACCATCCATAATATTATATGACCTGCTCAAGAATGTCCCCAATCAAGGAATACTGTGAGTTACTGGATACCTTGTTGAATTCAGTAATAAACATAATCACATTTAGTAAAATATATTTTAATAACCTTCAACATAATTTTTTTTTTATTAAAGCATAAAACGAAACACGCTGTATTCAAGTTATATATCTGTATCTGTGAGTAATGTTTAACTCGACTCCCTTGGAGACTTGTGTCGTCCAGCTAACCGGTTGCAAGTACTTACTTATTAGTACCTAACTCGGTGCTTACTAAAATAGATTCTCTCTGAAGGTCGCGGCCAATCGATTTCCCACCCCTTGTGTGTTAGGAAATTTATTTATTTTTTACGGAAGATGATGCTTGTGCAATGCTGGAGTTCTTAACCAGCCAATAAATTGAATTGACGACGTTTGATTGAAAATACCGGTCTCAACTCAGCCACTGACCAGTTACTAGACATATCTGCACGACAGTTGCTAGCTCCGAGAGATTAAACTAGAATGCATTGAATCAATACTTTCAATATTATATTTCCACTCCAAACAATGCATTACGCGATAATTTTATGATTTCGAATGCCAAATAATTTTAAGTACGGCGCTAAACTTGGCAACTAGTGTAGCCGATATTTGAATCGGTGTGCAGTAGCTACATAAACAATTATTTATTGTTATTATTAGTAAGAAACCGGACATAATTAATCGTAAAAGCAGCCAAAAACCCCTTTTCAAAGTGGCATTTAGAGGCGAATTTTATACGCAAAAAACTCACCTCTAAGATGTTGTCATTCTTTTTCACGATTGAATTTGAATAGACATATTCCGCCAGCATGTGATCACTGGTGTATTTTACTTTAGGATTCATGATTTTCAACATTCTGGAACTCTCCATGTCGGCTACGATGCAAGCGGTACAATACAAAATTGTGAAATTCGTTTGTTGCGCGTTCACTGTCAGAAGTGGACAAAAACTTGTGGTTGTAATTGAAACGAAATCACAAAAGACTTATTGTTGAAGGCAAAAAATTATGCACCAACCACGACTAAAATCATTTATCGACTGACTTCGATTTCGGCTGAGTAATTTAAAAATACCAACGCGAAACAACACAGTCACAAACATATACTAAAATCAGATGGGACGCGGGAGTCGGCGTACACGCAAAATTTTATCTATGGTTGGTCGGCGTAACAGGTGACTAGAAAACAAGGGAAAACCTGATAGCCCTCTACATGATGGCCGATGAGGGCGCATGATGGGCCATCATCTGCCCTCATACGCCACTATGCCCACTACAGATGGCCCATCGTGTAGTGGCCATAGTGGCGTATGATGGCGGATGTTGGCGTATGATGGCCCGTGATGGCACTTGTGATGGCGCGGGATGGCCTCGTTATCGGTTTTTCGTACACACATCAAAGGATGGTGATAGTGACGCCCACTACACGACACGTAGCGAACTATTCAGTGTCCGCTTGAAATTGCTCTGGAGGTGACTTCCTAGTTAGTAATATTTACGTAGCTTCGAAAAAAATTTCAACGTAATTGTAGTAGTTTGGACACGTGATGAAACTATAAAATTCATCGAATCATTAATTTGATGAATGCATATGAAATTCCAAATACAAAAATAAACGCTAAATAGGTATTTTTATAAATTGTAGCTCTCCGAATATTGTACTTAAAATAAGTAAATAAGTATTTTAAAATAAATATGTATGCATTTGATATAGCCTTTTGTAATCACCTAAAATAATTGACCGAATTCACCGAAATATTTAGCTTTAAAAGGTGCATTTTAAATAATAGGAATTCCCAGATTAGACCGGCCATAAAATAAATTTAGTACAAAGGCTAGCCGAGCCTATTGTTAGAAAAATCGTAACTAAAATAATATAATCTTAACTGCTATTTTGGGAAATTCCGCAATTCCTTTGTGATTTTATGGGACGTCAATAAAAGATAATACCTACAGGTAGAAAGAAGACAGAAGGACAGTGGGCTTCAGGGGAGAGTCGAGTGAAAGCTTCCACCGAGGAAGCACGAGTCGCGTGCAGTCTTCCACCGAGGAAGCACGAGTCGTTGTAAGAGTTCGCCCAGGACGGAGAGTCGGTTGCAGTAGTCCGCCCAGGACACACAGCCAAGTGAAACCTTCCGCCCAGGAAGGTTCCTATTCTCGCTCCTTGGAGAGGCCGCCCAGGTCCTCTGACGACGGAATTCTACGCTTCCATCCCAGAAGGAAGTAACTGATCTTCGCCCTTCGGAGATCAACATCGGAGACCGCCCATGCCTCTGATTATCGTCGCGTTGCACCTACTCCCGATCCGGAGGTACACGAATACGTAGTGCGAACGCGAGGACTCTACATACAACGCAGCCACTGGACCCTGGACATCCATCACCAAAAAGGGAAGTGCCTGACTCTAATGATAATTCCTCCCACATTGCCTAAGCCAGTGAACCTCTAATTTTAAGTACAAAGACTTTAACAGTAGAATTAAGTAATTACCTAAACCAGTGAACCTCTAATTTTAAGTACAAAGACTTTAACAGTAGAATTAAGTAATTCGGTATCTAGTTTTATTGAATTGTCTAATTAAGTTTTACTCTAGTTTTAAGACTAAACCCACGTATATAAAAATAAATTACTTGTAACTACCTAAGATCGCATTTCTATTCCTCCCTTTTTGCGTTATTCCTAGAATAATACCAACTGCCCGACGCACCGTCATATCACATTTATACCCTATTTTTATTGGGGTAGAGTTATTGGAAGAGAGAAAAAACATAACAATAACAACAAATTATAAAAAAATATTACATTTCCTGAATATCCGAAATTAATTTTATGATATTAGGTAGCATATAATATCATAAAATTACATTTACATATCATTTGTTTTTAATGTCATCGCCTAATATACTAATAAAAACAGATTTGATTTTGATTCTCCTTTTGGCATTGACATTGGTAACTTTGAAATATAATTGCTGGATTTAAAAAAAAAAAAGGAATTATGGATTTCTAAATTTGAACGTATTTATGTTGATTTGGAAATACTGGAGAGGGAACAAATGTGAACTAAGTTCACATCACAAGTGGTCTGCTTTGAAAAACCTGGAGAAGGAAGACATATCATGATCAACCCCTGGAATAGTATGACTCTTATGATCAGCTGAAAAAACTCTTGTTTGCTCTTTTTTTCCTTTTTGGTTCTACATATTCATGCGAAAAATATTTTTCAAGCATGAATTTTATCAAGAGTAAACTGAAAAGTCGTCTTATTGATGAGACCCCGGAATCGTGCCTAAAATTAAAAACAACAATACACAAACCTGACATACTTAAACTTTCCAAGGAGATGCAAGAACATTGTTCGCATTAAGTGTTTGTCAGTCATTGCTTGATTTAAATGTATGGATACCTGACTTTTATACTATTTCTTATCAATAAATAAAATCATTATTAAGTACGAAATCAAGTTTTATTCAGTGTACCCGTAGCTCTAAGATCATAATAAAGGTTTACTAAATTAATAAACATATTTGGCTTTCAAAATTTTTTTAATCAAATAACCATGTAAAACTACCATCTCTATCAATAAATTTTCTAATAAAACTGTGTTCATCTGAAGCGACCTGCCAGGTAAGTATGCTTTTCTGTATCTGTTTGTACATAATTAGTTAAGAAATATTTGTACAGCGCCCTTGAGGTGATTTTTCACAAAAACGGCGCTATACAAATCACCCAATTATTATTATTATTATTATTATTAATGTAAATATTTGGCTCTTTTGCGAAAAATAAAAGGCCCATCAACGGCTATCATGTAGAGGGACCATTACATCATTGGTGTTCAGACTCGACCTTGTATCTATAAAACCATGTTTTCTAAGGAGAAGTAGGTCTGAACCTAAAGCCGCGTCTCCTGCGAACTTTTTTCCGAAACATTACACAAAAAACCATACACAAAAACATTTGTTTTCATACACAACCCGTCTCCTGCTAAAATGTTTTGTTTTAGTTCAAAACAAAATATTTTATGTGTAGACGTCAAAATGAGTTCTGACAAGGAGGACATGCTTTCGGTTTTAGCGATTGTAGACATTGTATCAGGGAGAAAACACAGATTACCTAGTTTTATTGAAATTTTGTGTCTAATTAAGATTAACTTTAGTTTAAGACTAAACCCACGATTTTCAAAATAAATGACTTGTTGTAAATGCCTAAATTGTTTTTCAGTTCCTAACCTTTTTGTGTTATTAATAGAATTATAACCCACTGCACTATTATCGTCTTATCAATTATGCCGTACGATTTGTGCCGAGCGGATGACACTGACAGTGAAACGAACCCCGCGGTGCTCGTAAAAATATGAAATACACCCCCTTCCCCTCTTCACCCGCGAGAGGAATGTTTTCCATTGCTTTCGGAAGACAACATTCTATACGCACACAGAAATGTGTATGGTAACGCCCCTTTGTTTTGTTTTTTTGTGTAAATGTTTTCAAAAAACAGTCGCAGGAGACGCGACTTTACACGACGCCTTTCTCCTGAGAACTTTTTCCGAAACATTACACAAAAAACCATACACAAAAACATTTGGTTTCATACACATTCCGTCTCCTGCCAAAATGCTTTGTTTTGGTTAAAAACAAAACATTTTGCGTAGATAACAAGACGAGTTCAAGAATAATCTTTTGAATGTACTACGTATTTTTATAGGTTGGAATTTATTCCAAAATACCATTGTTTTGTTTATTGTTGGAATAAAAAAAAAAGTTAATTAATGGAAAAATAATAAGAAATATGTTGTGTAAACCACTGTAATATAGTAAATGAATGTGTTTATAACGATGTTTAAATATGCATAAGCACGACGTTCTTAATATGTACAAAATTAACTAAAAACTATTTCAGTTATCGAAGCATTTTAATTCATCTACAGTTTCAAGTTTTTGTGTGGCTTTTGGGTTATTTTTTTTTATATTTACGTATAAAAAAAACAAACTAAAAACTTTAAAAAAACTATTTTATGTCTAATTAAGTGATTATTATATATGAAGTAGGTTTTAGATTCTTAGTTTTTTTAATAATAATAAAAAACTGACAAGAAAAAGACGTGCTTATATGCATATTTACCTCACGATGTTTTCTTTTAAAAGTTCCTGTATGACGGTTGTAGACCTATTAGAAATAGCAGACATAATAAGAGAATACATAACAGTTAAATAAATTATTATTATTACTGATACATAAGCAAACTTTTTATAATAATAAATTATAAATTCGCTTAGTTATAACCTTAGAGTAATAATATATATTGTTACTCTAAGGTTATAACCTAAAAAAACCCGTCCGATTTATGACGAAGTACCATCGGAAGGGAGCATAGGTAGATCCGCACCGTGCGGCGATTTAAAAATATGAAACAAACCCTTCCCCCCCTTCCCCTCTTCACCGCGAAAGGAATGTTTTTCATTGATTTCGGAAGACAAAAACATTCTATAAGCACACAGAAATGTATGGTAACGCCCCTTTGTTTTGTTTTTTGTGTAAATGTTTTCAAAAAACAGTCGCAGGAGAAGCGGCTTTAGAGTAATATGTTACTCTAGGCTGCTCTCTGACGGTCCGGTGAGGAAGGAACTTTTCACTCGCTACTGGAGACATTGCGCAGAAAAGTCCCACAATGGACTGCGTTGCAAACCGTTACCTTACTTTAGCAAACTTGACTTTTCTGTGCAGTGTCTGCAGTAACGAGTGAAATGTTCGATCCTCACCGGACCGTCAGAGAGCAGCCTAAGCTTTTTTCATACAGATTGGATGTGAATTGTCTTTTTCTATGAAATTTTTTTATAGAATATTCTACCGAAAAACACGACAGTCCATACGGAAACTGGACGAAAAAAATGATCGTGTAAGGACTTCTAAGGAGAAGAAACTGTTGTGGGTGGCCCGATCCTATAAAAGCCATGGCGTCGAAAGGTATGGAAGGCTTATAAAGCCGCGTCTCCTTCTAACGTTTTTTTGATAAAAACAAAACATTCTGCGTAGACAAGATGAGTTCAAGAATAATTTTTTAAATGTATTACATATTTTTGTTGGAATAAAATATCATTGTTTTCTTTATTGTTTGAATAAAATAAAAACAATATAAATGTCAATGGATGAAAAATTAATAAGAAATATTTTGTGTAAACCACTGTAATATAGTCGATGAATGTGTTCATCACAATGATTAAATATGCATACAAGCACGACTTTCTCAATACGCACATTTCAAAATGAATTAAAAACACTCTTTATTAGTTTGATTACAATGGGGAACAATTATTTCAGTCATAGGATAAGCAAAATCACGCATTTTAAGTGATTTAAAGTTTGGATTTAGGTTAGTTTTTTTATTTACGAAAAAAACCAAACTAAGATCTGAAAAACCTATTTATTTCTAATTAATATATTGTGTTATACAAGTATATAAAATGTATTTAATAATAATAAAAACTAAAAAGACGTGCTTATATACATATTTAAGCACGTCTTTTTCTCGTCGGTGTCGGAAGGTAAAAACATTGTGTATGCACACTAAAGGTGGGCGTTTCAGTTTCTTTTTCAAAATAACCGAAGTCGTTTCGATTTCTCAAATTAAACGGTTACTCGAAACAGTTTAAAAATAACGTACCATCATCGTAAAACTATACCATCATCGTAAAACTTGCCAGTCGAAGTCTAAAAAACCAGCTTCTTCAGGCGGTGAAAGATAGAAAGGGCTTCACCACGGCTGACATCGGTTTCGTAGGAGCCACACAGAAGGTTTACATTAACGACCATCTTACTAAGGTAAATAAAAATATATTCTTCCGGTCGAGAGTCTTGGCCAAAGAAAGGGGTTTCCAATATGTTTGGTTAAAAAACTGCCAAATATTTCAACTGATCAGCGCTTGGGTGGAGGTGTCTTGATTGCTGTTCAACGCGAGCTAATAGCCCGCGGGCGTCCAGAGTGACACTCACAAGCAGAAGACTTATGGATATCCTTACAAGTTAAGGGATCGCTGCGCAATAATCTTCACATATGTTGTGTTTACCTACATAAGGGGCCAATTTATCCGTGAAAACGTGGAAAGCTTTCTCAAAGAAATTTCAAGACTAACGTTACAATTTCCTTGGCAAAAATTTCTTAGGTGACTTCAACCCAGCCGAAATTCTGTGGAACAAATGCCAAAATAACTCGATATACCACACCTGGGGCGCTATTCCCGTTCTTTTTAAGGAAGATTCCTTAACTTTTCCTTAGGATTAAAGCCTTCTTACTTAACTGCGGTTCCGGTTCCCCGGGAGGCCTATTCCCGTTCTCTTTAAGAAAGATTCCTTATCTTTTTTATTAGGTTTAAAGACTTCTTGATTAACTGCGGAATTCCGGTGAGACATAGTAAAAAGATCCTAAATAGGTTGTTAAGAGATTATTTGAAAACACATGATGAAATATCTTCGAGTGACATAAGATTTTGAACTAAAACTTTTAAAAACAATTATATTATATTATAATTCATTTTAATACATTTTTATTTTATTTTTAAATATCATAAATAAGCCTTTTAACGAAGAATCACGTTTTATAAAAAAGGTACCTACCTCATTAGATAGTAATGACCTTTTTTGTCTGTAGTTTTAAAAGTGACATTTGAATTTGTGCAAAAATGTCTACATCTATATAATGTTTACTAGCTAATTATGTTTAAAGTAAATAATAACGTAATTGGTAACATACTTAAAACTGAGTTTTTCTCTTGTTAAAACATCGCAAATATTGACATTTTTGATGAATGTCGCTCGCTGAATTCAGCTGACAGCTGTCATCCGACAGAACCGGAACCGCAGTTAAGTAAGAAGGCCCTCAAGGAAAAGATTAAGGAATCTTCCTTAAAAAGAACGGGAATAGCGCCCCTGGAAATCGTTTATCCCCACTCAGCTCTGCATTTGTTGATTGCCTGCATTTTTCGGGACTCTTCCAATATAATGGAATCCATAATTCCAATAGCCACCTTCTAGACCTAGTTCTCTGTAATGATTGTATCAGGGTATCAGCATGTAAGGACTCGTTATTGTCGAAGACATATACCATGCCTCCATTACGATAAATGTAACTTTTTCTGAATCTGTTGCATTGAGGGAGGAAATAAGAAATGTTCATGTCTTCAAACGTGGTGACTGTAAACGTATAATTTTTTTTCTCAACAAAGTAAACTGGCACGAGCTCCTCTCGATCTGTGATATAAACTCAACATTATTAAATTTCTACTCACAAATACTCCAACTTATAGATGCTCATATTCTGCGTAAACCTAGTAAGAAAATTAAAATAGCCGCCTTGGTATAGCTGAGCTCTCATCAAATTGACGAAGGAAAAATACAAATATTTCAAAAAGTTCAAGATTTACAACAATCAGTCTGACTACTCCACTTTTTCTCTCTTAAGATCACGTCGTAAAAAAC
Source organism: Halesus radiatus (assembly GCA_022606495.2). Taxonomy (NCBI): domain Eukaryota; kingdom Metazoa; phylum Arthropoda; class Insecta; order Trichoptera; family Limnephilidae; genus Halesus; species Halesus radiatus. Next base: position 9,386 of record JAHDVE020008342.1, read on the forward strand.
TAAATCGAGAATGTCACACTCAATACATAATCAATGTTGAACATGAAATATCCTCCAATCCATAGCAGTTTTGGAATTATATTAAATCTAACTCCAAATCTCAAGGTATACCAAATACTGTATTTCTTGAGGATGAGAAAGTTGAACACAGGTCTGCGATTGTTAACCTATTCTCCAAATATTTCAGTTCTGTTTTCAACAACGATACACGAACTTCTAATTATATATATATATATATATATAGTTAACCATAATATCTACAATACCCCTACTATTCATAGTATCGAAGTTGACGAACGTCTGGTGCAGACATATATGGAAAATTTAAATCTAAAAAAAGGCGCAGGTCCAGATCAAATCCCTCCGTTCTTCATACTGAAGTGTGCACACAGTCTCTCTAAACCTTTATCCATTATCTTCAATGGTTCTTTGAAAGAGGGTGTGCTACCTAATACTTGGAAGACTGCATTTGTGACACCCGTTTTCAAAACTGTACACAAATCTGATGTAGAATACTATCGACCCAATTCAAAACTGTGTACCATCAGCAAGGTTTTTGGAAAAATGGTATACGACCAGATGTTTCCCACCCTGAAATCTTCACTCAATGTTAACCAACATGGGTTTATGAGTGGAAAATCTACTATAACTAATCTAATAGCATTCACGGAATTCTTGCAAGATAATATGGATCAGCGTGTACAAGTAGACGCAATATACACGGACTACAGCAAAGCTTTTGACTTAGTAAGAGACTTACGGCCGATCTTCCCAACCTTACTGAGCAACGGCTGAGCCGGAATTTTCCCTCAGCACTGTTCAAATGCACAAATTCGCATTTCCCAACGAAATCTCAGTCAAACTTGGGATCATCTTAAGTTATCGAATTATGTGGATTAAGAGTTCTCCTCAGTGAAAGACTAGTTATAAAAAGTGTCAACAGAGTATCAAATGACAGCGTAAACGTCAAATGTCATAGATATCTATGGTCTCAAACGTCATTCGTTTCCGCGAACTATTTTCTGTACCTATTGTATTGATAATTTTGAACATGGAGAGCGAAAATGAAGATATTTTTAATGTAATACCAATAGCGGGTATGGACGGCGAATATGAAGACAGTGACGATGGAGATATTATTGACATAATTCAAATAGTGGAATGGGCGGAAGTAATTGACGGTAATATCGGGCTACACAGGCGGCGACAGGATCTAGATGTCGATTACGTCGAAATGTTAAATGAAAAAGAATTTTTTAACCGTTTTAGAATGTCAAAAACATGTTTCATTTATGTTTTAAATAAAATTGAAGAGAAACTAACTTATGCCAGTGAAAGGTAAGCTTATATTATTCATAGAAGTGTCATTTTGTACTTTACCTTTATCAAATAGTTTGAAAACCTTTCCATTCAATTTGATGTTCTTATGCTTTGCTTAATTTATTTCTAGAAACTGTCCGATTTTAGCATGCAATCAATTGCTCATAGCATTACGGTTTTATGCAACGGGTAGCTTTCATATAACAAATGGAGACTTTTTCCAAATAAGTGCATCTGCCACAAGTAGAATTGTGAAAAGGGTGTCTCAAGCTCTGGCAAGTTTGAGACCTTTTCACATTCAATTGCCAAGAGGACAGGAGGTGGAGATTGTTAAGAGGGAATTCTATGAATTGGCCAGATTCCCTAATGTAATAGGTGCAATTGATTGCACTCATGTCAAAATTCAATCCGTGGGTAAGTGACACACGTGTCATGTGTTGATTGTACTTGCATGTTTTTCTCTACAGCAGCTGTATGTAGTTGTGTTAACCATTTGCTTTCTCCAAAAGGTGGGCCACAAGCTGAAACGTTCCGAAATCGAAAAGGATACTTCTCTTTAAATGTCCAAACCATATCAGATGCTAGAATGAGGATCAGGGATATAGTAGCCAGTTGGCCAGGATCTTTCCAAGGTTGCCGAGCCAAAGCAATGTTCGAGACAGGGCAGTACCCAAATGGAGTACTCGTAGGAGATAGTGGATATCCATTAAAGGTATTAAAACACAACTTTAATGTTTAAATATTCAGTTAATTTTAATGACTTCAAAGAAAATTAGTGTTAAAAAAATCCAGTACAATATATTAAATGAAGGATGCAAATATCGCCTTGCGCTGGTGTTTTCTCTTCCCAGGTGTTTTATTTGGATGGGGATTTACTGCAATGACATTCTGAAAAAGAAATGAATGTATTATTATATTTTCATATGAAGCGGTAACTTGGTGATGTGACATTATAATTTATAAAATAAAACAATAACTTTGTTTTACATCACTTTTATTTATACTTTAGCCGACCGGGTTTCGCTACTACCGTAGCTTCTTCAGGGCAGTATAAAACTAAACTATGAACTAAGATGCACATGTGTTATGGAATGATACAAACAGGCTAGTGAAGTGCCAAGGGTGGGAGATCAGCAGGTACCTGCTGATCGGGAAGGGAATCCATAATTAAACAAATTTCAATAAATAACGGTTATCATGAAAACTTAGTCATTAACATACTAAATAAAAAACTAAAAAAAATGTCGTCAAATAAGTTTTTATTCAACAGTACCCCCCCTAATAATAATATAACAAATAATAATAATCAACCGTATCAATGGCGTAGAATCTTATATATCAATAACTTTTCCCAACAAAGCATTAAAAACCTTCCGTCAGAGATTAAACCAGCATTTTACACAGATAATAGTTTAGGTAAATTTTTAATTAACGGAAAAGATAAAGAAGACAGTTTAGGCCACTCAGGCATTTATTCACTTCAATGTAATGATTGCCCGGCGTTCTATGTAGGCAAAACGTCGCGTAATGTTAATATCCGTGTAAAAGAACACTTAAGATGTCTAAATAATAATGGTTTCTCCGAATTTGCTAACCATCTCTTAGAAACAGACCACACATTCGATAAAAATACAGGCACTAGTTTACTGCATAAAAATGTAACCGGCATTCGATTAGATAACCTAGAAGCATTAGAAATAAGGAAAGCAAAAACACTAATAGTAGACTAATAAATAATCAAATAAATTTAAATAAAAGTCCAATCTTTAAATTATTCCCAATAAACAAAGTACATTCCCTTCCCGATCAGCAGGTACCTGCTGATCTCCCACCCTTGGCACTTCACTAGCCTGTTTGTATCATTCCATAACACATGTGCATCTTAGTTCATAGTTTAGTTTTATACTGCCCTGAAGAAGCTACGGTAGTAGCGAAACCCGGTCGGCTAAAGTATAAATAAAAGTGATGTAAAACAAAGTTATTGTTTTATTTTATAAATTAGAATGTATTATTATTTATTTTAGATGTATATGCTGACACCGTACAGGCATCCGGAAACACCCGTCCAACAGAACTATAATCAAATCCACATTCAAACAAGAAATGTTGTCGAAAGGCAGTACGGCTTATGGAAAAGAAGATTTCCCGTACTCTCAAATGGCCTTCGATTGAAGCTCGACACTACCATGGCAGTAATAGTGGCGTGTGGAGTTCTTCATAATATATGCATTGATCGTGGGGAGGAACATCCAGAAGATTGGATCCATAACATGGTCCATGGTGATGTTCCTAACAATGTGGCAGTGTACGATGCGGGGAATACTGCCGATTTAAATAGGGACATTATTGCGAATAATATGTATGGTATATGAATATGATGTACTCGTATATATATTTTTTATGATTTTAAATTTTTTATTAGAAGTAAACTGGCATATGGGAGCACTGTTTGCAATCCACATTACTATAAATATGAAAACATCGTTAAATCAGTTAAAAGAAAAGCTAATTGTTGAATACTGCCACATTGTTGGGAACATTGATGGATTCCATCTTCTGGATGTTCTCCTCCATGATTAATGCAAAATATATTATGAAGATACTACAAATACGAAAACATCGTTGAATATGTTTAAGAAAAAAATACTTAAGAATGCTATCTTTCAAATGTGGTCGACATGACCATCTTAGATCATACAACGTACCTCATATTCAAATTTCATATAAAATTAGAAGGCAGTTGAATAAATGTAAATTAAAGAATGTTAAATAATTCACGGTCATCTCGATTATATATTATGTCTTAGCAGAATTCAAATAAATGTTCCTAATAATGGCGCTATAAAAATCATCCGATTATTATTATTAATTACTGTTATTTAAGACGCCACAACACATTCAGTTTTTGTAACTTGACTGTTCTCATATAAGTGAGAACATCTCTAAAAACATACTATAAATAAATAAATCACAACACTATCATAATAAACAAAACATTTACCACTTTGTATTTTTTTTTAAATTGCCTCCTTTGCTTCCCTGTCCAACCTCAGTATATCCATTTGGACTTCCGCGTGGGCTGCCTTTGTGGCCCTCTTCTCGCTAATCATTTCCAATTGAATTTTTGCTTTGGCGGTCTTTAAACGCAAGAATTCATGCTGTAAAACAGCGTTGGCCTTTTGTAATTGCAGGATTTCTGCTTGAACATCAACAACATGTTGCTCCTTTTTCCTCATGTCTACTCTCCTAGTCCCTTCCGTTTCAAGTTTGGCGGCTGCTACTTTTTGGAGGTCAATAAAAAGTGATTCCTTTGCTGTTTTTTTTAAGCACAGCCGCCTTTTGAAAGTTTTTCTGGGAACAGGAGCTGAAGGTGGAACAGTTCTTATGACCGGAGTCTCAGAGAGTGTGGACGTTGGATTTTCATCCTGAACAAAACATAAGAAGAATCATGAAATTCAATTTATAACCAGCAATCAGCAATTTTTTAAATAATGTACCAACTTTTGAAAAAGCACGTAATAAAATAACATATTTGTAAAGGGTGAACTACTCGACTGTTTATGTGAAAAGGGTTACTAATATATTATATTATAATACATATATGGGTTAGTTATTTCAAATACAACTGATATTATCGTTCAATGTTATGAGATTATAGAGAAATTACAATAAAATAAATAAAAATTACCAATATCCACTGATCGGTGTCGCATTCCTCGCTCTCTGCAGATTTCCGTTTGCAGATTTCCGGCTGCATTGCTTCCTCACATTTACTAGTGGATGCCTGAGGTTCTTGTTATGTACAGGCACTCTCCCCCCAGATTTCATCATTTGAATCAAACCTTTAAAAATAGAATAGAAAAATCATACAATATCAACAAGTCATAAGTGATATGCACATTATATTTTAATTTACGGGTTCTCCAGTCCGGAAGAGCTTATCCCAATCGCTGCTTCAACCTTTAGCAGGAGTGGGTCTTCCACGACACCAGACGGCCCCCCTCCCGTTCCAAAATTCTGGCAACGAATGGTAGCCCTCTGCACCCGCGCGTCTCTCTTCATGTTATCCCACGCCTTTTTAAGTGCCGCGAGAGACCTATAATGATAAAAATTGACTAATATTACATCACGAAAAATCAATTCGAACACGTCGAAATTCACTTGTCGATAACAGAATTGGGGTAAAAGATGACATTCAATAACAGCGTGTTAATTACATTTGAATTTGAAGACTACACATTATACAGGATAAATCACCTACTTTTGAGACGAACTAGTACTGTTGATCTCCAACAGAATTTTTCCCAGGTGGCTTCCTTCAACTTTGCCGTTGCACTGTAGTTGGGACCACCGGTCCTTTTCGACATTAATACACCAGAAGATGTGATCAAATCCACAATCTTCATTTTTTCGTTTTGAGTGAAATTCTTCCCACGTTTATGCTTGCTAACCATGTCGATTTCGTGTAAAGACTGATTGAAAATTGAAAGAACGCACAGAAGACAAACGTCAACAATGTTTACTTCCGTTTTCGCGGCATCGGTAATAGTCAAGGTAACACTTTATTTTTAACATATGCGTTTTTAAATATAAAATGTTGGTGTTTGTATTACAATGTTTAAGACAAATAATATGTATTCATAATAAATAGAAAATTAACTCGTTCATGTTAATTTAACATTGAAAGTGTTTACTTTGATGTCATTTTATTGACTATGAACGTGTGGGGGTACAATTATATTTTCCATAGAAGTGGGCGAGTACTTCATAGACAATTTAGGAAGTTCAAAGATGAAAAATGTTTGGAGACAGTCAAATAGCGCGAATACTTAACAAAACACTTGGCTGATCGGCAGCTCAGTTGATCATTCGAAAAGTTGGAGAAAACGGACGTTAGTTAAATAAACTGTATTTTGATAAACTTCGGTATTTTAATAACAATGAAATAAAACAATATTTGGCACGCTAAAATACGTTTTGTATAACTGACTACAACACGCTTTAGCTTCGAACTCTGAAATAATCGTTTTTAAGTTCAAAACGAAACACGCTGTATGTAAGTGTTGGGGATTACTGGGGACATTTGCACAACAGTTGTTAGCTCCGAGGGATTAAGCTTGAATGCATTGAATCAATACTTTCAATATTTTAGCGCTCCGAAGAATGAATTACGCCAGTGGTTCCCAAACATTGACGATTCGCAACGCTCTTGCTAAATCCAGATTTTTCAAAGGCTCCTGTATCAATTATTAAATCAAGTGAAGCTAAAATTTCCGAAAACCCAGCTCCGTGGCGCTCCTGATGACGCCGCGGCTCTCCGGGGCGCCGCCGAGCACCCTATTGGGAACCACTGTATTATGGGATAATTTATGGTTTCCGATGCAAAATATTTTTTTGAAGTACAGCGTTAAAGTAGCTTCCACACGAGCGGGCGGTCGAATACTAAAAAAGCCATGGCGTCGAAAGGTTCCACCATCCGGTTGTCTTTTCCTAAAGTTGGTAGGCTGGAATTTAGGAAAGGACGACCGGATGGTCGAACCTTTTTTTTAGTATTGGGCCGCCCCGCCCGTGTGGAAGGCCTATACTATTGGTAACTTACAACTATTTTAGTTGATATTTGAATCGGTGTTCAGTAGCTACATAAACAATTTTATTATATTAGTATTATTAGTATTTTTATTATAATCGTAAAAAGCAACTAAATCCTTATTTCAAGGTGTCATTTAGCGGTAAATTTTATATGCAAAAAAACCTACCTCTAAAACTTTTTAATTTGTTTTTCCCAATTGTATTTGAATAGACATATTCCGCCAGCATGTGATCACTGGTGTATTTTACTTTAGGATTCGTGATTTTCAACATTCTGGAACTCTTCATTTCAAAGGGCGCGGTACTATATGATATTGTGAAATTCGTTTGTTGCGTGTTCACTGTCAGAAGTGGACAAAAACTTGCGGTTTTAGTTAAAACGAAATCACAAAATACTTATTATTGAAAGTACAAAATTTTCCGGTAATCGTGACTAAAATTATTTATCGACTGATTTCGATTTCGGTTCAGTAATGTGAGTAATTTTGAAATACCAACGCGGAACAACACAAATCAAACCGAATCCAACGAAAATCAGACTCGACGCGGGACGGCGCAAACAAATGTAATATTTTATCTATGGTCGGTCGGCGTAACAGGTGACTAGAAAACATTACGGGACAACTTGGCCTATAATTTTCTTATAATTTGAGATACTCCAACAGGGAACAAGATATTATATTTTGTCATGATATAGAAAAATTATTTATTTTATTAGCGATAGGGAATTCGAGTTTATTTTTTTTATCAATATTCACCCCCAAACATTAATTCACGTTTTTTTTAAAGTTCGTTTTCATAGTTAAATTAATTCTCAAAGTTTGAATTTTTTAAAGGCCCACAAAACGGGCAGAAATCCGAGAGGTAGCAGGTGGAGGTGCGCGTGACGTCATCCGTACTGAACGATACCCGTCAGAAAAACAAATTGTATGGAGATTTTTTTTTCTTCAATAAGGAAGTCCAGTATATTATTTTTTTATTAATGTTAAACGTCTAAAATAATAAACGTCTTGTTTGATAACATCAAAACTTCATACGAAAATTGTTTTTTAATGTTTGAATTTTTGTATATACCTCCGAAAACCGAGGAGCCATACAATATAGCTGCCAGCTGTCGACCGCATATTTGTTGTCTCATGTCTTTTTTTAATATTTAATTTGACCTCTTTTAATTCAACAAAATCTTCTCAAATGTCAGGAGATAATATGTATTAACGGACACATTTAGAGTCGCTCCAAATGAATGGGAAAATCCTATGCAATAGGTCACTTTAAACATTTAATAAATTTTTTTCGGCTCAGGCAAAAATTCTAAGACATTCTGTACATTTTTTGTTGTTTTTTAAATCAGGGCGATTTTTTGAAAATTTGATTTCGTAAATCGAACCATTTTTTTTATAAACCGGAAAAACGGGACATAATTTATTGGTGCGGAAAAAAAATTATTAGTCAAAAATTATTTAAAAAAAAAGACTAATTCTACATGAATGGCAGAGGGGGCAGAGGTAAATAACAAAGCGTACCAAAAATGTTACATCTCATCAAATTATTTTTTCGTTGATCCATCTTTCTGATCGTTATAATTTTCAACTTAGAAAACAGCCGTATATCGTAAATCGTATTTTCGAGTATGCAACTTAAATACTTATCTGAACACTTATCTACCGTGTTGGTATTAATTTTTCATGGTGTTAGTTTTTAAATTATGGCACTTGCTGGATTTTGCCCAATTATTGGAATATGTAGTTAAAAATATTATTTTTATTCAGTATTTGAAAATCACTACCACAGCACGTGGGACTCTTTATTTTTGAGATTTTTGTCAACTCAGCCATCAATCGGTCAAATATTTTTTTAAATAATTAACTGGTTTAATAATTTAATTTTACGTAAAAAAAAATCATTATGTCAAAATATATCCAAATTATAAAAATATCAGTATTATAAAAATACAAACATTGTATAAAATATCAAGATAATAAAAATATCAACATTATAAAAACATTAATAATACAAAAATAAAAATTTCTAAAATATCAAAGTATCGGCAGGTATTAAATAAATTTAGAAATAACAATAAAAAAATTATAAATAAAACAGCAGTACAAGTTGGTTACAGTGAGGATATTCGATATATTACTTTTAGCATTTCCTCCGTAAGTCAACCCTCTGTGGACCGTTCCTTAACAATTCATTGTTGTGTAAACGAGTGCAATTGTCAATCTAAGCTAAGCTCTAACTGTGACAAAATGAATCTAGAGAGAACCGGATTGAAAGAGAATGTTCCAAGCATGTTCTATCTCTATAGTGAGTTACCACAGAATGTTCCAAGCATGTTCTATCTCTATAGTGAGTTACCACAGAAAGACGTTCCTTTAAACTATAATTTTTGGTTTGGACATATCGTAGTTAACTTGAATGCAGCTTCTTCTTTCTGGGAGTAAGGGCTGCGGTTGGCCAACACAGCTCAAAATGCTCTTCCTCTAACCTAGAAAAAGACAATATTTGGGGATAATGAATACATCATTCATACAAAAGGTGACAAACAAACAAAAAACTAGAGACATCCTTATTAAATTCACCGCCGGGATAGGCAGAGGACGGACCGCAAAACAACTCGATTTTGGTATACACTTCTTGCTTCATTCACATTCATACATCATCTCATACATTATCTTTTGTTATTCCGACTTCTGACATGACCCGACTCAAGTATTTGATTCAATCGATCGTACCATGGCTTGCCATCAGATGAACAAAATGCAGAATACTATTATTCCCTTTCGAGTAATATAAAACAGATGTATGTATACCTTCATAAACTTGTAGAACTGTTTTGGCACCAGCAGACATTCCGCTGGGTCCTGGGAAGGAATTTTATTCTGAAATAAATATATTTAACACATTAACAAAAGTTCGTAAACAAAACATAGAATATTATTTCCTTTCAAATAACATAAAGCAGTTGTATGCCCTAAAAATCTTCTAGAACCCCTTTGGCAGCAACAGATGGACCCTGGGAAGACATTTTGGCCTGAAATTAACATATTTAACCCATTAACAAAAGTTTGTGGGCAAAACATAGAATATTATTACCGGTTAATTAACATAAAACAGACAGGAAAATTGTATGAACAAATAAAGAAGTATTAATTGTTAAACTAAAGTTTTTAAGACAAGATTTTTGTGCATAGCGCAAAGGGTAACAATTATTTTTATAAACAATAATTATTAGCCTGAAACACTCATCCAAATTGAAAAAACCTTCCGTGAAAAGATAAATGTAAATGTAGACATAATTTGTCTCGACGCCATCTATTGAGGGATTTAGCCGTTACAAGCCTTTCTCATACTAATAAAGTTGGTTGTTTACAGGTGAAATATAATAAAAGCAGTAATTATTGAATGAAACACTAGTATATATTGATTTACTTGGCGGGTTTGCGATAAGCCGACGTAGCTCAACGGTAGAGCATCTGACCGGCAATCAGAAGGGTGCAGGTTCGAGTCCTGTCGGCGACATTTATCTTTTCTCGGAAGGTTTTTTCAATTTGGATGAGTGTTTCAGGCTAATAATTAATGTTTATAAAAATAATTGTTACCCTTTGCGCTATGCACAAAAATCTTGTCTTAAGTTTTTAAGAACTTTAGTTTATCAATTAATAAATATTTGACAAGTCAAAGCAATTTTCACCAATAAAATGTAGACATAATTTGTCTCGACGCCATCTATTTGAGGGATTTAGCCGTTACAAGCCTCTCTCATACTTATAAAGTTGGTTGTTTACAGGTGAAAAATATAATAAAAACAGTAATTATTGAATGGAACACTAGTATATATTGATTAACTTGGCGGGTTTGCGATAAGCCGACGTAGCTCAACAGTAGAGCATCTGACCGGACATCAGAAGGGTGCAGGTTCGAGTCCTGTCGGCGACATTTATCTTTGCTCGGAAAGGTTTTTTTCAATTTGGATGAGTGTTTCCGGCTAATAATTATTGTTTATAAAAATAATTGTTACCCTTTGCGCTATGCACAAAAATCTTGTCTTAAGTTTTTAAGAACTTTAGTTTATCAATTAACTAATAATTATTGTTTATAAAAATAAATAAAGAAGTATTCGCACCTGTATTTTCCTCACAATCACTGGTGTTATTTTCATTAGTGTTGATATTTTCTGAAGCCGGGAAGAAAGCATTGGCAAAGCGAACTTTTCCAACGAACCATGATATATCCTTTGGTATTACCCATAAGTATTGACCGAATTCACAGACATACTTATTTTTTAAGCATGTGCATTTCAATTATTAATAATTTTCCCAGACTAGACAGGCCTAGAACAAATTAAACAAGGGATAGCTGCGTGCATTTTGTTCGGACCGGAAACCATCGTAAAGCTTAGAGTCATCGTAAAGCACCCTTAAGAGGACACAATACCCTAAAAAAAATCCTTTTAGGGCGTTCCTAAAGACCGGTGGGAGGAGTTCGCGGCCAGACGAATTGATCTTTCACGGCGCACTTTCCGTCCGCAGCTAAAAATTATTGCACAGTGTGACATGTCGCGATTTTATTTGGACAAATATAAATGAATTTCTGTATGATATTTAAATGCATTTATGAAAATTAAGTTTATTGTTAGCAATAGTTAGGTAATAATATAATTTACATTGTTTGTGGAAACTCATGGTTCCGTACAGTGGTAAATTATGATCATCTGCATCTGAGAGTTTCCAAATAATCATAAATCACACATCCTTTCTTTGGTTATTCATTTTTGTTGGGTGGAAATTTCCGAGGCCAATATAAACTCAAAATCAAACGATTTTCGTTTTTAATTAATTTTATTCACGTCAAATATTTGGTCACCTATTTTTGAAACTTTTATTTAAATACAAAGTTTTTAAAAATCTTAAAAATAATTTGGTTACATAAACAAAGAATGTTTACGTAGGATACATGTAATCTGAAAAAATATAGTAAAAAATATTGAGGGTGCTACTTAACATATGAATATAAAGCGACAAAATTAGAATCATCAGATGAAAAATGAAACATATATATAAATTACCTATCTAATATTTATTTCAAATAATCGACTGTGTTTAGGAAAAAGTTAAAATTTTACAGAAGAAACGAAAGACGTTACAAGAGTGAGTTTTTCATAACAATAAACAATATATATCAGCGTAAAGGGAGCGCCGTAATAATAATTGTTTTCAATTTAAATAAAGGAGAAAAGAAATCGTTAATACATTTTTGTCATTATTGGTATGTTTTGTTAGGAGATTTCTGCATAGAACCAGCCAGTAAGAATATAATTCCACGATTGTATCAATTTCTGACGGCCTCCATGGTAAGGCTCTCGACTACGAATCCGAAGGTCGCGGGTTCAAATCCAGGCGTGCGCAAATACATTTTATTTAATTAAGTATTTTATTTTCATGTCAATAGCGCACCAGAGTTTTGACTGTCCGGAGCCAGTGGGACGATAGGATTTCTATTCGGGATATGTTGTGACGGTAAAGGAGAGAGACTGGGAAGAGGAAGTTTGGAAAGTACCTGGCTATTCGGATCTAGTCATCAAACATGGCTAAAGCCAAATCAAAAAACGTTTTGATTATGAATGTTGTTTTTTCACCGGGGCGATACTTAGAGTATCTACCACTCTGGAACGTGCCGCAAATAAAATTTCAACTTCGGACTCAAGCTTCTCTAAAACGACTCCTAGATCATTTTCCTCTTGTTCCAATAATTTCCGGACATCACGGATAAATAATTAATATGCGAAAAAAAATCGTATGTATAATTACGTTAATTTAAAAAGAAATACAATTTTTTTTTTGCGTATAATTGTTTTTACTCGTGACAGCTGTTTGACATTCCGAAATTATGCCTCCACACACATAAAAAAATTCTGTGCCGCAAAACTTTTTAAATATTTAAATTTAAATAATAAATAATAAATAATAAAAATAATAAATAATAAATAATAATAATAAATAATAAATAATAAATAATAAATAATAATATTAAAAATAATAAATAATAAATAATAAATAATAAATAATAAATAATAAATAATAAATAATAAATAATAAATAATAAATAATAAATAATAATAAATAATAAATAATAAATAATAAATAACCGTAATAAATAATAAATAATAAATAATAAATAATAAATAATAAATAATAAATAATAAATAATAAATAATAAATAATAAATAATAAATAATAAATAATAAATAATAAATAATAAATAATAAATAATAAATAATAAATAATAAATAATAAATAATAAATATAAATAATAAATAATAAATAATAAATAATAAATAATAAATAATAAATAATAAATAATAAATAATAAATAATAAATAATAAATAATAAATAATAAATAATAAATAATAAATAATAAATAATAAATAATAAATAATAAATAATCATGCTGAAGATGTTTATCCTAAGTAAAGGATTCATTCAGAATAATTACACATAGGTTGCAGAACGGGCCTACCGGCGACATCTACCGACCAAACTAGGTAATGGTCGATGCTAGCGCCAGGGAACGTTGCAACGTTTCCGTCAGCGGCGAAGGGGAGAACTAGATCCCTACAGATGGTTACAGGCAACAGGGCTTTTTGACGAGAGGACAGTTCAGACAGTTGGTTTTACGCTTCCGCCCAGGAAGGTACCTATCCTCGCTCCTCAGAGAGGCGGGCCAGACCCTCGGACGATAGTTGGCTTTACGCTTCCGCTCCAGAAGGAAGTCCGATCTCCGCCCTTCGGAGATCTACCGTGGAGACCGCCCAGGCTCTGCACCGCGCGTCGACCCCACGCTTCCGCCCAGGAAGATACTGATCTTCGCCCATCGTAGATCTACTGCAGAAGTCGCCAGGCTCTGCACCGTGAGTCAATCCCCCGCTTCCACCCAGGAAGATACTGATCTTCGACCTTCGGAAATCAAACCTTCGAAGACCAGCCACTGGACCCTGGATACGCATCAGTAAAGGGAAGTGCCTCTGAACTCTTATTATAATTCTTCCACCCTGTCACCCAGTGAATACTATACTTTCACATAAAGACTTTTACGTAGGATAATCAACTTTCCCGTATAATTAAGCCAAGTGAATCTCTGTTTTAAGAATACAAACGTTTACGTAGAATTAAGCAAAGTGAATAGTTAATTTTAAGAACCAAGACTTTACAAGTAGAACTAAGTACTTGACTATCTAGTTTTATTTATATTTTGTGTCTAGTTAAGATTAACTTTAGCTTAAAACTAACCCCTCGAATAGAAAAATAAATGACTTAGTGTAATTACCTAAAGCGAGTTTCAGTTCCTACCATTTTGCGTTATTTTTATATATAATATTACCCATCTAATGATTAGCGTCTTATCAACCATTTAACGTTCATACAGGAAAACAACTCTCTGAATTTACGTGGGTCGGATACCTATGTCGAGTGGAATATCTCTCTGTGCAGCTTCTGACACAACACGACTTTAAAATTTTACTACGAAGAAATTTAGCAAGTAACTTTTTGGACACAAGATATTTCAAATTCAAAATATGTATATTTACCAATTCTCGATATGCACGATGCACGTTTGGCAGCTTTTATTTAATGGCGTCCTCGTCATTTCTTTGCGCATAGCCTCTCTTTCTTTTACACGAGTCGCTTATGGTCGAGAGGGAGACATCAAACTACTGGCTCCAGGCCGATGAAATTGAGCTTCCAGCTACGACATTTTTTTATGACAGCTACGACATTTTTGGAGACTTTTATTGAGTTTCAAGGTCAGACCGGAGATATACGGCCCCGCGGACCATTTTTCTCATACCCCATACAGGGAACACGTCGGAAGCCAAGCCATAGAGAAAATCTTTGCTTTACACCATAGATATACCACTCTCTACACGATCATTATTTTGATACCTACAATTTCATACAGATTTGTACACATAGTTGCCATTAAAGAAAAAAGAATATTTTTTGGGCGGTATTTAATCTTCAGAAAATGACAATTATTTTTTTCAAAAATATGCGTGAAATTCAGAATTCTGAACAGAAACATGCGTTCACAATCAATTTAAATACAGTCTAATCTACTTTTAATCTTTGTGACAATATTTTAAATTATATTCCTAAATAAACACGCAACATCTCCACAAAATAGGTAATATTAAAGTAACGTAAAAGAATGACAGCGGTCAAAGAAAGCGCGCTAAACTCAACAATGTGTTCGCGTATTATTTACTTAAAGCAAAATGAAAAAAAAATCAAAAATATACTCTAAACCCACAATATTGAATAGTAATAAACACATAGCGCCTTATCAGTATATTAAATATAAAAAGAAATAACGCGCAAAATTTCCACATACTTACGAAAACAATAACAGATGAAGACAACAGTTGATCACGACGTAATGTACGCCATCAAACTGGACGAAAAAATAGAAACGTCCTAATTTTCATCATTTTTTCATAGAAAAAGATAACCTATGAGCAATCTGGATGAAAAAAGGTATCGTATAATGCCTGTTACACACAGTTAATATAATATGTGGGCGTCTCATCATACAATGCCATACAGTCTTCACACACGGGTACTATCATACTCGTATATCGTATATTCACTTCTTCCATCATTTTCACAACATTCACAGGCTGCGGGACTCTTGTGCGGCAAGACATGAATGATTTATTTTAAAATCGATTTTGCAAAAATTGACAAAAAGACAATAGACTTATTACCTGCTTAAATCCGACCCGTTTCGGATAAATTACTAATTATTGCTTTTTGCCGTCGCGTCTTTTCTCTGGATTGTAAGGCTAAACATTTTTTTCTATTAACATAAGAATTGAATTGATATTCCAACCTTTTGATTCTGACTAGTCAACCACAAATACACCAATACCCGTATGTGTATAATATATTTATACTCGTCTATGTATCTATGCATATGATAGGTACAACATGTAAACTTATAAACCTGACGGTTACAATTCATACAAATAAAATCTTAAAATTGGATAGAAGCGCGAATATCATACTATACCTACTTATATTATATCAAACATTAAAAGGTTTATAAAAAAAAATGATATCAACATACCTACCTAAAGATAGGTATTGTTTTATATCGATCCGGTTTCAATCCAGTGATGCGCGGGCGTACGAGTGTGTAACCTTTAGTAAGTGCCTTCTGCATCTCATAACAGCAGCTCTTACTCCCACCCCAATAAGACTTGGCGAACACATCTAAACATGTTCGCTAGTGTTCGGATTGAACTACTTTACTAGCCGGAACGCTCAGTTCTTATCTCGATGGAAAAATCTGTAAGTAGCCTTTCAAAAATAAATTAAACATCAAGGCAGTGTTCTGTTACTGGCATTAAATACTTTAAAACACACTAAAAAGACAGAACATGAAAAAAATGACAGCGAACAGAGAGCAAATATATACGATTAGAGCAATGATAAATATGCATTACACAAATATACATAAGGAAGATAATGTAAAGTCAAAACCTGAACGAGATTTCGATATAGTCCAAGAATTAAGTCTTATAGAAGATATTATTATATTTTTTGCGTAACAACTGACAAAAATCTTATTGAATTTCACCAAAAAAATCCATACCAAAGCAACTCAATGAACTCAAGTCAAAAAATTAGTCCATTGAGTTGACAAGTCTCGACATTCTGGACAAAGGAGAATGATATCCATAATTAGTCGAGGGTTTTTATTTTATTTAATTTTATTTAATTTTACAACAGAAAAAATACAATTCAAAAAGTCCCGATAAGCTACTTTTTTGTAGTTTGTCTAAGGGGAGCTTGTTATTTAAAACATAAAGTTTACAGACAAGGTTACAAAATATGTAAAATAAAAACATTAAAAAAACAATATATAAAATAAAAACATAAAAACCATATGTAACAAGCTTAAAACATAAATATTTATTAAGAATATTATTCTAAAATATTTCTGCAAAAATATATTTAAAAAATTAATAAAATAAAAACATAAACGAAAGCAATAAATCATACATAAAATAATATTTCCCTATTTCTAATGCAAATAGCTTCTTTCAGCTAGTCAAGTTTTCAATGTGTTTATTAATGGTTTAGTTTTAATACAGTTTTTTTTTTATTTCAGTGGGTAACATATTTATACAACTAGGAATCATGTGTTCTAAACTTCTTTGTCCATATTTGTTTTTATGCTTAGGAACCATTAATCCTTCATTAAAATTGAGACGAGTATTGTAATTGTGCTATAGTCTATTTGTATTAAATATAGGGTTATTAATATGCTGAAATATAATTTTGTACCACAGAATTCATCTAACTGAAAGAATTTTGAGACTCTGATAAAAGTATGGAGAATTATGCCTTTGTTCGTATAAACTTTTATGAGCTAATAATTTAACCAGTGAATTTTGTACTGATTGAACATGATTGATGTTTGTTTTACAGGAAAGTCAATGAAAGTCAATGTAATTCCATACCTTATAACAGATTCCGCCAATGATAAATAAATTATTCGAAGTGCACAGATTGGAACAAAGAAGTTTAATTTAAATAATCTACTAATAATTGATCTTAATCGTAAACAAACCTTATTTATTTGTAAATCCCACTTGAAAAAACAATAAATAATGAAACCTAAATAAACATATGATTTCACAAGTTCAACATTTTCACATGTACACGATGCAGGAATGCCATCGTGTAAACAATCTGAAGTATGTGTTTTTATTTCAGGTGTAATATATACCTTTGCATATGGGGATCTTATGTGCATCAATTTAGTTTTTTTGCATTTATAATTAATCCAGAATCATGAGACCATTTTAAAAGTTCAATGTAGTCTTTTTGTAAAAAGTCCATACATGTTTGCAAATCACTGCTAGAAATTACCAAAGCAATATCATCCGCGTACACAAAGTGCTTTACATGTCTAAAAATGTATTTAATAAATGATACATAAATAATATACAAAATTGGACCTAATATGGAACCTTGAGGAACTCCTGCCGTAAACTTTTTTTACTTAAAGTGTTCAATAGTTTCAGTTTCATGCATCGGTTGCTTAAGTAATTTTCAAAGAGTTTTAGAAGTTTTCCTCTAATTCCTATAATTTTTAGTAATTTACAATGGTCAATAGTATCAAAAGCCTTGGAATAATCTATAAATAAGACTAATGTATGTTTTTACAGTTCAACTCATTATTTATTAGGCTGGCAAACTTTTGAAGTAGCAATTCAGTGCTATTTTTTTGAAAACCGTATTGATTGGTATCAATAATGGAAAATTTTTCCAAATATTTAACTAATTTTAACTGAATGTATTTTTCAAGAATTTGGTCGAGTGATGGTAAAATACTAATTGGTCTGTAGTTACCCAATACAGTGTGATCACCTCCTTTATAGATAGGTCTGATAATACTACATTTTAATTCGTCAGGAATTTTTGCTTGAAATAATATTTATTTACAAAATGGTTTATAATGGGACCTAAGGTTAAATTGTGTTTTTTTATATCACTCATCCTGATATTATTAATTCCTGGAGAAGAGCTTTTCATTTGCATAACAATGTTTTCTATATTAGCCACTGTGGCTCTTGGTAGGTACATGCTTTGAGGCATATCTTCCGGTTCAAACCCAGCTGTTCTGTACTTCACTTATGTAACACTTTCAGAAAAATAATCAACAAAATCATTAGTTACATTTTCTTTTGTTCGATCTTTCATCAGATATTTGGAGACAACTTCGTCACAATTGTTTTTACATTTCATTCCTAAAATTTTATTAGACTCCTCTCATGTTTTTTTTGAATCATGAAAATAGTTTTTAAAATTATCATTCTAACAATTTATTTAAAACATTTCTAAAACACTTATATTCTTTTTCATAGTATTTGTTTGTTGGAGCATTTTTACAACGTTTATATGAAAAGTCTCTTTTTTTAATCTTATTCAATGCATCATGAAATGTTGATTGAGGAACAGCAATAAATTCATTATTTCAGATTCTACTCGAAGGGATGTTGAACTGGATGAGTTGTAACAAGGAAGGTGAGTCAATAATTAAGTTCATAATTTTGAATATGCAAAAAATAAATCCAAGTCTTTTAATGTTTTTCTAAAGAAAGGTTTAAAGTTTGTTCAATTTTATCATACGGGTACTCGCCTAATTCAAGTCATAACTTCTAAGAAATGTTGTTGTACGGATTCGATATGATGATTGTAGGCTGCATAGAAGGATACCAAAATGACACTAGCATATTCAAGATGAGGGCAAACCAATGAGCAGTAAAAAAGTTTTTGTTGTATTTATAGTTTTAAATTCAGAGGTAATTGTATGAAAGAAGCCAAGTAGTTTATTAATGATATCATTAATGTGGTTTCGAGAAGAAAGCTTGCAATCTAAAGTGACCCCAAGGTTCTTAGACGTGACAATAGATAGACACTATTTAGTTAATAATCGAACCGAATTGGTTTTTAACTCTATAAAAGAACAAAAATTTGCTATTATCAATATTTACTTCCTAAACAGTTAATTTTTCAGCAGTCATTAAATGAATCAATATACATTGCGATTATAGTAATAACTCCCTACCCCCGCTATTTGTCATATTATTAGAATTGAAATTATTTTATTCAGTCATTGGATTTTATGTTATCTATGTACATATTTTTTTTAAATTTGTTTCTTTTATGGTAGTGTTACTTAGAAACTAGATAATTTATTTTTTTATACTCATTTTATTTTTCAACTTTACTTCCAAATGGTTGGTGTTTTTTTTCATTCTCTTTGTCATTTATAAATTAACATTTTTTTATGTCGCGAGAACTTCACTGATTAATGCAACAAAGTAAAAACTTAATTGTACCTATATTATATAACTGTATATTTAACCAAATAAAAAATAAAATAAAATCAGAATCCGAATGTTGCTTGAAATGGCTTAAACCGTATTTGGTGACCACTGTGACCAGATCTGAATACCCAGGTAGTTCCCTACCTTCCTCTTACTCATCTCCTTCCCTTCCCCACCAAGGAGTCTCAAAATATACCCTAATTGGGGATACCATAGTCCCGTTGGCTCCAGATGTTTGGGAGCAGTTGAAACTCTTCTGCAGTATTCACATTAGAATAAACGGCACATAATAATAATATAATTATTAGCCTTTCGGATGAGAGGGGTATTTTTATAATTCTTCAAGAACAGAACACAACGAATTTCGCGAAACACAAATCGGAACGGTGTTCCGGTTTGATCCAGTTGAATGCCAGCACTGTTTTAAACGAGAAGCAAAATATATATTTCGGGCATCTGCTCATTCCGCAGCTTACTCTATATTTCATGGAAAGTTGGGTACCTTCTCGATGTTAAGTATGCAAGGCCTTCCCAGATTCAGCAGTCGCTAGGAACCAAGTGATGTCATACTATTGTCCAATCATGCAATTCTGGGAATGGATACCAATTTTATTGAACTCAATTTTACCTGTAGCCTTCCCAGCAACCAAAAGCTTGTAGCACTAATTCTTCTATCAAATTCATCATAACACTATCAGACATGTGTATAAAATAAATTAATCATTTAAATGGTTTTAAACGCCAATAATATGGTTCAATGGAAAAATAATGTAATCTAGCTCATGGTTCAAGTGAACTTTTTTCACACCAACATCAAACGGTATTCAGAAATTAGGGGTACTTCGTGAAAAGAGGCGATTCTACATCATATTCAGGGGAATTATTATTCAAACTCGTTATTTCTTCATATTTTTCAGTTTTTAAATGTGGATAACATATGAAAGAAGTCATTAGATGTTATATCAGAGGTTAAGAAAAATTGAGTTACTTACGCAATTTTTCGTATCCAATATCAAAATGTCTAATTCGGGAGTAAATCATAACCTCACATTTGAATCTGCAATAGTTTATTCTAAACTCGGTGTAGCTATGGTAATTTTTTTAAATAGTTGAATTTTATCAAAATTTACACTTTTTTGACGGACAAAAATTGCAAATTAAGTTTGTTCTTCGGGTATATTTCGATTTCAAGTACATAATGTATAGTCTGACATTTAATAGTAAACAAAAATTGAGGGAACTGCGATTGTTTTAAATGACAACACCAAGATGGCTCATAGGAGAAGCACAATGGTTCAAGTGCATTTTTTTATTAATTTAACCAAATGGTGTTCAGAAATTAGTGGTACTTTCCAAAAGGAGAAGATTCTACATCATATTCTAAGACAATTTTATTTAACGATATTTATTGCTTTATTTTTATTTCTTGTATTGCTGAAATGTATGTATCAAAAAACCCATTTATTGGATGTTAAATCAAAATAAAATAAAGTATAGTCTATTTCAGAGATCAAAAATATTATTTTATTCTTCTTCTCACTGCTGAGGATCGTGATCCCCACTCCAATCTCCCTGGTGTACACGGTTCCTCCACTCCTCGCGATTCTGCGCTACGTGGAGAGCTGCTGACGGTGACGTTCCGGACGCCTGCAAAATTTGGTCATTCCAACGAATCGGTGACCTTCCTCTGCTTCTCCTCCCCTCACTTTGCCAGTGACCATGACCTTCTCCAGGTTGAAGTCTTGGTTTAGCGACCAACATGTCCAAATAATCTGAGGATATGCTGCTGGCTGACAGTTGACAGTCTATTCCGGATGCCAAGTTCTTCCAGAAATGACGTATTTGTGCACCTGGCTGTCCATGTAATCCTGAGCACTATCCTCCAGCACCACATTTCGAGGGCGTCTATCCGCTTCCTTTCGCTGGCTCTGAGTGTCCATGCCTCCACACCGCAAAGAAAGATGGGGAAAATCAGTGCTCGGACGAGTCTCATCTTGATGGTCTTCGTTATTCGTCTATCACTACATAACTTGTACATTTTGCCATTTTTTTTAAAAAATATAATCGAGTAATGTTGTTTTTCCTTGTTTCTAATGAACTGTCAAACACAAACGTGAAAAAATTGGAATGAAAGGAATAATTTTCAAAGACAAAGTGAGTAGCTTGGTGTTGCCATAGTAATGAAAAAAATTAGTTCCATTTTTTTAAATTTCTACTTTTTATTGCCAACCTTGTAGCACACTCTATTATTATAATTATAATTCGGTTCCCCGCCCAATGAAATTCCACGCACAAGAAAAATTCTCATGAATCCTGCTAGTAAAGTGACGTTGTATCCGGGTTCCAACAATTGTTTCGTCGTTCGAAGGTAGCTGTTGCTTTTTTTGTTTGAATATATTATAAATCATCCTTGTATTATTTAACGTTCGTAAGTATTTTATAACGTTCCAATAGGCTGGCTTCTGTCACTATGGCGTGTATCAAGTACTTCTAAACTTTCCTCTATAATATAATCCTATGAAGATCGAGCTGGCTGATTTTTTTTTTTTTTTTTACAGTAATTCCACACAGGAGACCAAGGAGGTAATAATTTCCCTCAAGGCCTATATCATCTTTGGGGATGCTGTGTGGAGGATCTTTTAGAGGATAGGAAGGAGTGAACTTGGGTCTTGAAGAGACCCATGTTATAGGATGGAGGAAACACAGAGGCCGGCAGATCGTTCCACAGCCGAGCTGTTGAACACAAGAACGAGTCGTAGAAGCGACCCGTTCTCATGTGACAAATGTCAACCGTGTGCAAATGTTGGGCGCGCGTTTGGCGTGTTCCCGACTATGCACCGGTGCCGAAGGGATCAATGACGCTAGTTCCTCGGAGCATCTTCCATTAAAATACCGGTAGAACAAGGACAGCATTCCCACCCGACGTCTGTGCTCCAAAGATTGCAACCCATTTGTTAAGATAGGCGAATCTATCAAACGGACCGCCGTTTCTGCACAGAGTCAAGGTTTTTTTTCAGATATTTTGGGACTCCCGACCAGAGGTGGCTGCCAAATTCTACAATGGGGCTCAGTTGCGATTTGTACAGGGTCAGCAGTTGTGTACTATTAAAGTATCTGCGGGCTCTGTACAATACGCCCAGCTTCTGAGAGGCTAACTTTACTCGGGTTTCGATGGAGCCCCCATACCTGAGCTGATCACTTAAGGTTACACCAAGCAGATCAATGGAGGGCTTGTTGGGAAGATTGCTTCCATTAAAGGAGACTAGATTGTCATTTCGATCCCTTTTAGACGTAATCAGACATGATTGGGTCTTTGAAACATTAAATTCGACGAGGTTATTCTTACCCCAAGAGGAGACCCTCTCAAGGTAACCGTCCATTCTCTGTTTCAAAGCCCTCCGAGCCGTTGGAGTTTGTGTGCCCTTTGGGGGCTTGTCAAACAAAAAGCAATCATGGACTGTGCTGTCATCCGCGTAACAATGGATTGGTGCACATGTCAAGAGGTCATTGATGTGCAACAAAAACAATGTCGGAGATAGAACCGATCCTTGTGGGACGCCAGCATTTATTGAATGTGAGGAAGAGATGAAACCATCAGCAACCGTCTGAATTGATCACTCCCTCAAAAAGTCGGCAATCCACGTACACAAGGAAACGGGAAGTCCGTAAGAAGGCAGTTTGTTGACAAGTCCTCGGTGCCAAACCCGGTCAAAGGCCTTAGAAATGTCCAGTGAGACCGTTTGGATCTCACCATAACGTTCCAGGCACCGTCCCCAAACATGCGTCACATACGCGAGAAGATCACCGCACGAGCAGTTCCGCCGGAATCCGTACTGGCGGTCGTTAATGATTTTGTTCTTCTCGAGGTATGTAAGCAGTTTGTCGTTGATCACACGTTCCATCACCTTGGACAGAACTGATGTGATCGCTATGGGGCGGTAGTTGGCCGGGTTGGAGCGGTCACCTTTCTTAGGTATAGGATGAATGACCGCTTTTTCCAACCAGAGGGCACAGAGCCACATTTCAGGGACATTTTAAAGAGCTTTGTCAAAACTGGAGCGATTTCTGCAGCACACCTCTGCAATACCAGGGCAGGTATTCCGTCAGGTCCACTAGCTTTATTAACATCGAGCCCCCGTAAGACAAGGAGTACATCCCGATGCCGTATCCTCAGCTTTTTCATATAGAAGCCGCAGTGAGGAACCGACGGCGGGATGGCACCCCGGTCGTCGAGGGCCGAGTTTTCTGCAAACATTTTCCTAAAAGGTTGGCCTTTTCGGTAGCAGTGTTTGCTAGTGAACCATCGGGTCTGGTAAGAGGCGGCAGACTGGATTTGCAGAAATTGCGACCTATGGAGCCCGCTAGCGACCAGAACGCCCTGCTGCCATGCGGGCAGGCAGCTAGCTTTTTACTGATCTGTAGGTCGTGCTCAAATTTTGACCTATTGATGATTCTCTTACTGTCCTTTGCCAATTTGTTATATGCTGATCTGTTTTCTGACGTTCGAGATGTGTTGTAGGCTCGGTAAGCCGCGTTTTTTCGTCGAACTGCTTCGGAGCATTGTCGACTGAACCACGGCTTTGAACCCACGCCAGTTTCTTTAATGGTTGATTGCAGATGTGATGACTTCACTAATTTCCTGGGCACATCTGGACGGATTCGAAGTCTGAAAACAGACAGCTGACCATGGGAAAGCATTAAAATGCGCCCGCAGACCGAACCAATCTGCTGACCTATAGTGCCACATTTTTCTCTTCAGCTTCTCGTTGGGGGTCCGGTGGAGGTGATTGATACCTGTTTTCTGAATTGTGAAAATGGAACCCGGCATTTCCTCAATAATTACAGTCTCTTAAAGGGATAAATCTAATAATAAATAAATTAATCTCTTAAACTTCCTAAAATTCGAACGAAATCACGCACTCCTTATGCAGGTGGCGAAAAGGTTGAAATTCCCGCCTAACACCGGCCGGATGTTTCGATTTACGCAAAAAAAAATCACCAAAATGCGTGTTTTATTTTATTTTGTAAAGCTCAGGCATAATTATTAAAGTGTTTTTCCGTCATATTCTAAAAACTTAATTTGCCACAATGAACAATATGACAGTATCGAAAAAGGGGTTAGAAACTAGGAGATTTTGCACTTTAAAACATTTTTTTAAGACTGTCTCTTATTTTTTTTTAGACTTAAAAATACTCTCCAAAAAATACACGGTTAAACGAAAGGCCAAGGTATGTTCTGCTTGCAGTATTTAATTAAATCATCTATGATATTTTTAGACCATCAAATTTTCAAACAAAACACATGATTTTGCATTACTTTCAATTACATCGCCTTAAGAAAGTATGTTTTCATACACATACATAATATATCTTTATACATAAAAATGAATGTTTGTCTGTCTCTCTGTCCTCGGTTTTTTTTTAAATTGCTTGACCGGTTTCGCTGAAATTAGCACAGTTTGTTTTTATTAGTGCCGGGAACGTTTAGATAGTAGTTTGAATGAAAAATTCAATATGCAAAACTGTTGGTATAACGTTTTAAAATTAGTATGAAAAACATTAAACCCGCCATGTCGTATTGAGGTTAGGCCATAGATATACCACTCTAGTAAGCCACAGATTACATATTCAAAAGAAGAAGGTTTGTTTGGGAAGAAAATTTTAAAAATGGAAAACACAAAATCTACTTAAGAATTTTATTATTTAGATACATTAAAAATAAAAAAATTTAATGAAATAAATTTTTCAAATTTTTTTCTTGTTTAGAGATAGTAATATCACTTCAATTATGGCACCTAAACGACAAGCAAGAATTCACAACTTAATAACTTTATTCGAAAAAAATATATTATCCCGAACGAGGCCAGGTACACATCAGCTAGTATATTACAATATATACATTATATTGTACCACATCGCTCACTTGATAGTATTTTCAAAGTTCACGTTTGACAGTTCGTTTCAAAGAAACAAGACAGGACATCACTATTATTATTTATGCTATTTTTATTTCTAATTTTGATCCGTGACTTTGATTTTGTTTACATTTATCTAACATCTAATACATGATTATTTTTCACAAATACGAATAAATCGCATTTCCGTGTAATTATCTTCCTTGCAAAGCGTTAATTAATGAACAAAGTTGGAATTAAAGTTTGGTTTAAGTAACAAATATGCACTTAGACCATTGAGTTTTTTTTTTATATTACAATCGCCTATCCATGTAATTATCTTCATTGCAAAGCGTTAATTAATGAACAAAGTTGGAATTAAAGCTGGTTTTAAGTAACAAATATGCACTTAGACCATTGAGTTTTTTTTTTATATTACAATCGCCTATCCGTGTAATTATCTTCCTTGCAAAGCGTTAATTAATGAACAAAGTTGGAATTAAAGTTTGGTTTAAGTAACAAATATGCATTTAGACCATTGAGTTTTTTTTTTATATTACAATCGCCTATCCATGTAATTATCTTCATTGCAAAGCGTTAATTAATGAACAAAGTTGGAATTAAAGTTTGGTTTAAGTAACAAATATGCACTTAGACCATTGAGTTTTTTTTTATATTACAATCGCCTATCCGTGTAATTATCTTCCTTGCAAAGCGTTAATTAATGAACAAAGTTGGAATTAAAGTTTGGTTTAAGTAACAAATATGCATTTAGACCATTGAGTTTTTTTTTTTATATTACAATCGCCTATCCATGTAATTATCTTCCTTGCAAAGCGTTAATTAATGAACAAAGTTGGAATTAAAGTTTGGTTTAAGTAACAAATATGCACTTAGAGCATTGAGTTTTTTTTTATATTACAATCGCCTATCCGTGTAATTATCTTCCTTGCAAAGCGTTAAATAATGAACAAAGTTGGAAGTACAGTTTGGTTTAAGTAACAAATATGCACTTAATTTTGGATTTGAGGAAAAAAACCCATCCAAACCGAATGATATATTTTTTTTATTAAAGGTTTAGTATATTTCTAGTTTGGATTAGAAGTATTTTATTTATTTATGTTTTAAATTATGAAGTATAGGACATGAAAAAAATCATCATTTAAGATGCAACTATGAAAATTATTTTTGGTTTTATAGTTTTTTTTTTGTTTTGATTTATTTGTTTGCTATGTAAATATGATAACATAATGAAAAATATAAAAACAAAACATTTAAAAAAATAATGTTTTTCGGGTCGATATTTTATTTTATTTATTTATTCACGCATAGAAGGCTTTTACATATTGATACATTTATCGCATAGTTTTACAGGGGAGTACAACAATGTACACATAAAATAGTAAATAAACTGTAAAAGAAGTATGTAGGTACTCGTACAATATAACAGTATGTAGTTACAGCGTAATTATCGCAATGAATAATAGTTTAACCTGTGGTTACATTATAACAGCAGGTTGTACAAAAGAATATAAGAAGTAGTTAAGTGCATAATATAATAACATAAGTGTAAAAGAAGTGAGAAGGTAGATACTATGTAAGTAGCTAGTTTCAGCGCAATAAGTCGGTAATAAAGGCAGTAGCTTTATAATTGCTATGACGTTGTAAAACATGAACAGTTTATAATATACATGTTTATAAAACAGCAAACATTTATTATGCCTGGTTGGGTATTTTACAGAAACATAACATAATAAAAATAACAATTAAAAACGATGCACATGAAAAAAAAAGCTTCATAAATTTAATAAAAAACATTAAAATAAACTGATTTTTAGCTTGGACACAGTGTTGTAACGGTAAACGTCAATTAAACTAAACTCATTACCAAGTCTGTGCAAATCTTTGAATAGGAGAGTTCTTGAAATAATTATTTGAAGACGCTGGATTGTTATACAGAGCCATCTGTCTCGTATTACGGCTAGCTATACGCAGGGTAATAAGGCTCTTTAAATTATGTACGGCAAATTTGTATTCCAACGTAAATTGATTGTTTTTAATTTAATTTAAAGTCCACCATAAAGCGTATTTTAATATATTTTTTTACTTATTTTATACTTCATTATGTTTTCAAAGTAAAACTTTTTTTAAATCACCGTTAACCCCCAAATAATTGTTAAAGGTGCCTCTAAAATCGCGAAAAATCAATTCCTTTAATATCCTATATTTAATAATGTAAAACAAAAATAAATAAATTACTTGTAATCCGTACATATTTATTATAATTTTGATGATTTTTTTTTGGTTTAGGTGAGTATTTTGGCTTCAAATCAAAAATTAAGTTTTTTATAAAGCAGGCCGTGCAGTCGTTCCTCTTAATCTTCGTATGAGCCATCGTGGTGTTGTAATTTAAAAAACTTTTAAACGATCGCAGCGCCCTCAATTTTCGACTGCTGTTAAATGTCAGACTGTATGTATGTGTACTTACTGTACTATGCCTATATCTAAGTAAAAACCTGAATTTACTGAATTTACATCAATTCGCCAACAATAACAAGAAGAAGAAACACCGGATTTAGCTTTTTTAAAGTAGGTGTAAATGTTAATTTATTTTTGTTAATTCGAAAGAATTTTAAGCTTAAAAAAGCTATAACCCTCGAACGGTGATCTTTTGCGTCATGAAATGCTTTTTCCGTCCCGATTTTTTAGATCAACTTAACTATTTTCATTATATTTTCATATGAAGCGGTAACTTGGTGATGTGACATTATAATTTATAAAATAAAACAATAACTTTGTTTTACATCACTTTTATTTATACTTTAGCCGACCGGGTGTCGCTACTACCGTAGCTTCTTCAGGGCAGTATACAACTAAACTATGAACTAAGATGCACATGTGTTATGGAATGATACAAACAGGCTAGTGAAGGGCCAAGGGTGGGAGATCAGCAGGTACCTGCTGATCGGGAAGGGAATGTACTTTGTTTATTGGGAATAATTTAAAGATTGAACTTTTATTTAAATTTATTTGATTATTTATGAGTCTACTATTAGTGTTTTTTGCTTTCCTTATTTCTAATGCTTCTAAGTTATCTAATCGAATACCGGTTACATTTTTATGCAGTAAACTAGTACCTGTATTTTTATCGAATGTGTGGTCTGTTTCTAAGAGATGGTTAGCAAATTCGGAGAAACCCTTATTATTTAGACATCTTAAGTGTTCTTTTACACGGATATTAACATTACGCGACGTTTTGCCTACATAGAACGCCGGGCAATCATTACATTGAAGTGAATAAATGCCTGAGTGGCCTAAACTGTCTTCTTTATTTTTTCCGTTAATTAAAAATTTACCTAAACTATTGTCTGTGTAAAATGCTGGTTTAATCTCTGACGGAAGGTTTTAATGCTTTGTTGGGAAAAGTTATTGATATATAAGATTCTACGCCATTGATACGGTTGATTATTATTATTTGTTATATTATTATTAGGGGGGGTACTGTTGAATAAAAACTTATTTGACGACATTTTTTTAAATTTTTTATTTAGTATGTTAATGACTAAGTTTTCATGATAACCGTTATTTATTGAAATTTGTTTAATTATGGATAGTTCTAGTGAAAAATTAGCATTTGATAACGGGACCGTAACTAACCAGTGAATCATCGAGTGGAAAGCGGAATGTTTGTGGGAGGTTGGATGATTTGAGGTGTTATGGATAGTTATGTCTGTATAAGTGGGTTTACGGTAAATTTTAAAATCTATTTAATTGTTTATAACTGATAACGTGAGGTCTAGAAAATTTAAAGTGGTGTTTATTCCTATTTCCATGGTGAATTTAATTTGCTTATGGAAGGAGTTTATTAGTAGGAGGAAGGAGTTAAGTTGGCGCTCCGTACCGGTCCATATACATAAAATATCGTCGACATACCTCTTCCATAAAAGCACGTTATTTAGTAGGGGAGATTGACAATTCAAAATATTATTCTCTAAGTAGTCCATAAATATATCAGCGATAAGGGGAGACGTGGGTGCGCCCATAGCTAGCCCTTCTTTTTGTTGATAAAACACATGATTAAATTGAAAATAGTTTTGATTTAAACAAATGTTAAAAAGGTGAGACAGATCATTAGCAAATTTTTTAGGTAATATGGAATTTTGTAATAATTTATACAATATGTTTTTGCTTTCTGTTACGGGGATATTAGGAAAGAGGTTAACGACATCGAATGAAACTAATTTTGCACTCTTAGGAATATGTAAGTTTTTAAGGTCATCAATCAGGGTAAACGAATTCTTAATGGTATGTTTGGAGGAAAAGACTTTAGAAGTATTAAATATATTAGTGATGTGTGATGCTATTTTGAAGTTCGGGGAATTGCAACTTGACACGACCGGCCGGATTGGGTTGTCAGTTTTATGTATTTTTAAAAAACCATATAATTTAGGGGCTTTCGGATTTTTTGTTAAGAATTTAACTTGTTGGTATGATTTGTCTTGGAAGACTGGGGATTTACATGTTTTTATTGCACTTTTAATGTTATCGAGGAATTTAATAGTAGGGTCTCTTAGTAGAATGTCAAATTTGTCACTTTGAATAAAATCTTGCACTTTAGAGTTATAATCACTTTTGTTCATTATAATGACCGTGTTACCTTTGTCTGCTTT